>JAPFFP010046034.1:0-11251 GCA_026153255.1 Solanum medicagineum
TTTTAATTTTTTTTTAAAAAAAACTGCGATAAACAATTATTTGAGACTTATAATTAATATAAGATATAATAAGTATACATATTTTTTTAAGGAAAAGATTGTCTTCTAGATGTAATTACACTCAAACCAATGATTTGTCTTCCTAAGTGTATGAATTTTTCAAATCATGAAACAAATTATTATGGAGAACAACTTACCTTAAGAAAATAACTACACTATTTGAAGTCCTTGAAAAAATTAACAAATGCTTTATCAATTGACAAATTGATTCTAATATGTTTTTCACCACTTAAATATTTCAAATCAATATTGTAACCACGAATTGAGCTCCAAGCACAATAACAAATCGAATTTATCAAAGTGTTGATATTTGTTGATGATGTGATGAAAGTCTCAAGTCCCCTATTGTCCCATAACGTGAGTCATACTTACCTACCTCTTAGACTTTATTTGTTATGTGATTCATGCATTCCTATAACATCCTCATAGCGTGAGTCCAAAGTCCCGCTTCCTTAGAATTATTTGTTAATTGCTTATTATTTAAATATGTTTCCGCAACCAAGGGTGTGCACATAATATACTAAAGAGGCTTGTTTGGGTTGCCTTCGAATTTTTCATTCACCATGTCACATCTACGCCCTAAGCTTGGGTCTTGACAATCAAAATCTATGAAGCTTAAGCCACAAGTCATGGTCTAGATGATGGATGCCAGACCTTTTCCAGGGGATAAGGACTAAGGGAAGTCTCTCATAGTCATATAAACATAATAAGAGCCAACCTCACAATACATATCCACATCCAATAACACCTCTAATACGAATGCAACGGGGTCCAAGACGTCTCCCGGGCTCACCCTCACAAGATAAATATCCAAAAATAACAAGTCAAAGTAAAGTGGATATTGTCTCTGGATTGGAGGGCTCACCAGTAGCAATCTTTAAATGATCCGGCTAGCCACGTGAAGAAAAGAGGATAGATAGGAGCTCTGGTCCGTACATGGTTAGATCATATAGGCAAAAGAAGTATACATTAGTACTTGGAACGTACTAAGTATACGGGGTGCAATGCAACAAAGGACAGAAGCCATAATTAAATAATATGCATAATCATAGCCAATGGATATAAGCTCAATATGAAATAAATGCTTAATACCTTAGTCAAGACATCCATGAGGATTGCCAAATCACAAAACATATCATACCTAGATGGAAAAAGACCATAACTGACAAATAAGACCAAGCAAGCTACTACTTGGAATCTCAGTGTTCACTCCACACTGAATAGAGGAGTTGTATATTTTGCCAAGGTAGACCATCCACTCACCTTATCATATAACCTTTTCGAAGAGTGTTACTGATATCCCTACCTTTAAATATGTTTATTGAGTGAGTGTGATGAGGCCAAGAGGTTCGCTCGGGGACTAGCAATAGTATCTGAGTGTCGACCACGTCTAGGGTATCCTCCCGAGGCATGACAAACTTGGTATCCGAGCACAAAGTTCAAGTGTTCTAAGGAGTCTATGAAGACGTGTCTAGTAGAGTTTTATTTATGGGTGTGTTGCACATGACATTTTATAAGCACAAGGCTATAGGACATTAGGAATGGTTACACTTCTTTCATGATCTGAATCCTCTTCTAATTTGTGCATTACATATTTGCAGAATTGCAATCATGCCTCTAACAACAGTTGTTAGAGGAAGCAGGCATCCTCCCAGATAAAATGTTAACCAACCTGAGCCCCAGGATCATATAGTGAACCCATAGATCCAGCTATCCCGGCTAAGCAATCATCATAAGCTGAAATCTCGAATGTTGAGCTTTACTAGGCTATCCAGACTCTATCCCAGGTTGTGACAACACCTGCTGCTAGATAAGGAGTGGGTAGGTAGGATGCACAAGACACGTCCAGAGTTCACGAGTTCTTGAGGATGCACCCGCATGAATTCACAAGGTCTACACCCAATGAGGATTCTGAGCACTACATTGATGAGCTTCAGAAAGTGCTTCAAGTGATGCATTTGGTTGATGTTGATAGAGTTGAATGGGTTTCCTACTAGATCAAAGGTGTTTCCAGACTGTGGTTTGTTCAGTGGAAGAAGGGTAGAGGAGAGAAAGCCTCAATGCTGACTTGGGTAGTGTTCAAGGAAGCCTTCTTAGGGCATTTGTTTCCAAGAGAACGGGGGGAGGCCAAGGTACGAAAGTTCTTGAATCTAAAACAAGGCTCTATGACTATGCAAGAGTATAGACTAAAGTTTCACCCAGCTATCTTGCTATGCTCCGGATATGGTTGCTGATATGAGAGGGAGAATAGGGTTGTATATTGATGGGCTGAACAAAGGGCCAAAGAAGGATGAAAGAGAAGTTATGCTTGTAAGTGATATGGACATTGGGAGGTTGATGAATATGTACAACAAGCTGATGAGTAGAGACAATAAGACGTGGAGGAGTACAGAAATAAGAGGGCTAAGATATCTAGCCATGAGGTTGGAAAGAGAGGGAATGGGAATGGTAATAGGTTTCAGTCAGGGAAAGCACCATCATCTACTAGTGCACCTACGCCTAGAAATAGTAATGAATAAAGGCCTCAGAACTTTGGAGCCCAAGTATCTAAGTCACAGTCTAGTGTGGCTCAAGATTCACCGGGTAACCCACCATCTGGTAAGTGCGATAGATTAAACTTGGGTAAAGTCACGAGGGAAGTGATGCAAGTTTCAGGTGTGGCCAATTGGGTCACTTTCAAAGAAATTGTCCAAAGTAGGGTGACCGAGCTTAATGCTCTACACCAGCCCCACCAGCTAGAGAAAATCAAAAAGGTGCTACGTTATGCGCAATGGAGCTACACACCGTTTGTATGCCATGTGTAGTCTCCAATATCAAGAGAACTCCCCAGATGTTGTGATGTGTATGATTCGAGTGTTTACTCTTGATTTCTATGTTTTGATGGATCCTGGTACCACATTATCATTTGTATCTCCTTATGTGACTAGTAGATTTGATAGAACTCCTGAGTGTCTCCTTGAACCCTTTGATGTTTCTACCCTGGTGGGTGAGTCTATTCTAGCTGAAAGAATCTATAGAGATTGTGTAGTGTTCGTCCATCATAGAGATAATCTTGTTGATTTGATTGAGTTAGAGATGATAGATTTTGATATAATCCTTGGCATGGATTGGTTTTCAGCCTGCTATGCCTTCATTGTTTGTAGGACTCGAACTGTTAAGTTCCAATTCCCGAATGAGCCGGCCCTAGAGTGGAAGGGTGATTCTGTTGCACCTAAAGGTAAGTTTATTTCCTACCTAAGGGTCATAAAGCTAATCTCTAAAAATTGTAACTATCACCTCGTGCAATTCAAGTCTGATAATGTTGAGTCTCCTACTCTAGAGTCAGTCCCGATTGTGAATGAGTTTCCTAAAGTGTTTCCTGAGGATCTGCCTGGAGTCCACCTGACTGGGAAATTGACTTTGGGATTGACGTTCTCCCTACCTAACCTATCTTATTCCACCTTATAGGATGGCCCCCACTGAGTTAAAAGAATTGAAAGTGCAATTGAGAGATTTATTAGAGAAGGGCTTTATTAGACCGAGTGTTTCTCTTTGGGGTGCTCTTGTCCTATTCGTGCGAAAGAAATATGGGTCTCTTAGAATGTATATTGATTATAGGCAACTGAACAAGGTCATGATAAAGAATAAATATCCTCTCCCCAGGATAGATAACCTATTTGACCAACTTCAGGGTGCCTCTTGCTTTTCAAAGATAGACCTCAAATATGGTTATTATCAGTTGAAGGTAAGGGAATATGACATCCCAAAGATAGCCTTTAGGACTTGATATGTCCATTTTGAGTTCTTGGTCATCTCTTTTGGGTTGAAAATGTACTTGCAGCCTTCAAGGACTTGATTAATAGGGTATTCAGATAGTACCC
The DNA here is from genome assembly GCA_026153255.1 of Solanum medicagineum. Taxonomy (NCBI): domain Eukaryota; kingdom Viridiplantae; phylum Streptophyta; class Magnoliopsida; order Solanales; family Solanaceae; genus Solanum; species Solanum medicagineum. Next base: position 3,921 of record JAPFFP010046034.1, read on the forward strand.
TGATATGTATGTGATCATATTCATCGATGACATTTTAGTGTATTCAAGAGATAAGGAGGAACATGCCAATCACCTCAGAGTTGTCCGCTAGACTCTCAAACACCATGAGTTGTATACAAAGTTTTCGAAGTGTGAGTTTTGGCTCAAGTCTGTGGCTTTTCTAGGCCATATTGTTTCGGGAGATGGTATTCGAATAGACTTCAACAATAATAAAGCGGTTAAGAACTGACACCGATCTCTCCAACTGACATAAGAAGTTTCTTAGGGTTGGCAGGCTACTACCACAGATTTGTTAAGGGATTTTCTTCCCTATCCTCTCCATTGACTAAGTTGACTCAGAAGAAGGTCAAGTTTCAGTGGTCCGATGAATGTGAGAAGAGCTTCTAAGAGTTGAAAACAAGATTGACTACTGCATCAGTTTTAACCTTGCCTAACAGGACAGAAGATTTTATGATATTATGTGATGCGTCTAGAGTTTGATTAGGTTGTGTGTTGATGCAGAGGGGAAAAGTGATAGCATATGCCTCCAGACAACCTAAGGTTCATGAGAGGAACTATCCAACCCATGATCATGAGTTGACAGTGGTGGTATTTATGCTTAAGATTTGGCGTCACTACTTATATGAGGCATATGTGGATGTGTCTACTGATCACAAGAGCTTGCAGTATGTCTCCAGTTAAAAAGAGCTCAACCTATGGTAGAGGTGATGGTTGGAGTTCTCAAGGACTATGACATGAGCATTCTCTACCACCCAAAGAAAAGCTAACATTATTGATGACGCTCTTAGCAGGTTGTCAATGGGTAGTATGGCCCATGTTGATGAAGGAAAGAAAGAGTTAGCTAAGGAAGTGCATAGATTGGCCCGATTGGGAGTTCAACTTGAAGAAAATGATAAAGGGGGAGTCAATGTCCAAAACGGGTCTGCTTTATCTTTAGTAGTAGAGGTGAAAGAAAAGAAAGACCAAGATCTTATCTTACTTTAGGTGAAAGAAATTATCCACAAGCAGAAGATGATGGTTTTCTCCAAAGGTTGAAATACCAGAGTAGATTGTGTGTTCCAAATGTGGATGGTGTTCGAGATAGAATTATGGTTGAAGCTCACAACTCTAGATATTCCATTTGTCCTGGTTCTACCAAAATATACCACGACCTGAGGAAAGTCTATTAGTAGAGTGGAATGAAGAGGGATATTGTTGAGTTTGGCTCTTAGTGTCCAAATTGCCAACAAATTAAAGTTGAGCATCAAAGGCTGTGTGGATTGGGTCAAAACTTTGAGATTCCCAAATGGAAATGGGATATGATCAATATGGACTTCATTACTGTCTTACCGAGGTTCCGAAAGGAGCATGATTCGATATGGGTGATTATGGATAGGATGACCAAGGCAGCTCACTTCTTAGCAGTTAAGACGACTAACACTACTGAAGAGTATGCCAAGTTGTGCATATGCAAGATTGTGAGGTTGCATGGGGTTCCCTTGTCTATCATCTCGAACAGATGAGCTCAATTCACATCCCAATTTTGGAGATCTTTTAGAAAGGATTGGATATTGAGGTAAATCTGAGCACTGGCTTTCATCCTCAGACAGATGGCCAGGCAGACTCTGGAGGATATGTTGAGGGCTTATGTCCTTGACTTTAAGGGAAATTGGGGTGACCATCTACCTATAAGCGAACTTGCATATAACAATAGTTATCATGTAAGTATCCAGATGGCTCCCTATGAGACTTTATATGAGAGAAGATGTAGATCACCGATTGGTTGGTTCGAGGTGGGAGAAGCCGAGTTGATTGGACCAATCTTGTCCATCAGTCGATGGAGAAGGTGAAGTTTACTAGAGAAAGTTTGAAAACTACACAGAGCCGCCAGAAATCCTACACATATGTGAGAAGGATAGACTTGGAGTTTGAGGTGAATGATTGGGTACACTTGAAAGTGTCACCCATGAAGGGTGTCATGAGATTTGGGAAAAAAAAAGGAAAGCTTAGTCCTCGTTATATTGGCCCCTATTAGATTGTGAAGAGGATTGGGAAGGTTGCTTATGAGTTAGAGTTACCTTCTGAACTAGACGTGATTCATCTAATTTTTCACATCTCAGTGTTGAAGAAATGCTTGAGAGATCCTTCATTGGTGATCCCTATTGAGAGTATTGGAGTGAAGGATAGTTTGTCCTATGAAGAGGTACCAGTCTAAATCTTTGATCGTCAGGTTCAAAAATTGAGAACTGAGAAGATAGCCTCAGTGAAAGTCTTGTAGAGGAATCTATTTGTTGAGGAAGCCACATAAGAAGCTGAGGAGGATATGAAAGCTAGAAACATGTATCTATTTGTGCCTGATGATGAGAATGATAAAGGTAATGTCCCTACTCTTGATTTGAATTGATTTGTTCATCCCTGAGTTGATTTGTCTATTCTTGAGTCTAAATAATGATTAACTAGATTGTTGATAGGTCGATGCCTTAACTGGTTGATCGAGCATTGAGAGGAGTCTTGATTGTTATCACGCCTTGATGTCTACGTTTACTCTTCAGTCGAGGACGAATTATTCCAATAGGGAGATAATGTAATGCCTGATAAATTATCAAAATACCTCTAAACGAGAGATGCTCGCATAACCTGTCTTTCCAAGCTCCGATGGCAAATCTGAGACCAGAATTAGGATCAACACAAAAAATTATGTGGGGAAATGGTCTTGGTTAATTTTTAGAGCAACCGGATAAAAAAATAATTTTTTGATGGAAAATTGCAATTCCAGAAAAGTGCGCGACATGCCCGCGACATGGACTTGTCGTGGACTTATACTTGGATGTGATCCTAATATTTTCGACGAGATAAAAAAACTCAATTGGAAAACTTTTGGCTAAAAACCCCAAAAATTTACCAAGTCCGTGACAGAAACTTGGTACACCGAGGTAATTTTTTTTCATTTTTTCATGAGGGGCATTCTAGACTTTTTTCAATCCCTCCTAAACTTAAAACACAATCAAAATGGATCATTTTGAGCATAAAAAGGATTTTAACACCCATTCTTGAGTCTTTCTAAGCATTTAACAAAGACTAGGGCTAAGGAGAAGAGAAGAAGAGCTAGGGCTAACCAAAAACATGGGATTGTTCTTCCAGGTCCCCTTGATTGAGAGAGATTGATAGATGAACGTATTGAGTATCTATACATGTTTTACATGAATGTTTTCTTGTAAAATTATATACATTATATGTATTCTCTAATGTTGATGATCATCATAAACTTGATTTTATTAATTAAATGCTTTTACGATTTATTTCACAAACCCTATATGTTATTTTATAAGAGATTGCATGAATGAACCTAGAGATTGAGTTTAGAGCCTTGATTTGAGAATGTTGATTGTGATGGAGATATGAGGATGATGATAAGATGATAGAACTTGATGGTCCTTTGGGTATTCATAAATAAACTCTAATAATTGGTCTAATCGATTGTCCCCCAAATGATTGGTCTAAGCTCTTTGAGAGATTGATTGAAAATTGAGTTGATGAGATGATTGATATGATAGGCCGGAAGGCCTCATTAAGATAAAGCTGATGGAATGATGAGAGTCTTTATGAGACTAATTGATATGATTGATTGAGATAGATGGTCTTATGAGCATTGAGTCTTGGGAGGAGTATCGAGCACCGAAATGACTAAGAGTAAGTCCAACTCGCACTTATTAACTACATTGCCAAATGTAGGTGAGGAATTAACCATTACATCAGAGGTTCCCTCTTAAGTGGAAGTCCCTGGAACAATAGCGGACTTGAGAGACCAGATCCCTTTTGGATCCGCTTCGTTCTTTACCTGGCAAGTACAGAACGGTTGTGGCAACATCAGCGGGACTGTTGTATAATCACTGGCTCATTGTGATTGTTGTCGGATAAGAGAAACTCCCAAATAGGTTCTATATTGATAATACTCTGATTTGATTGATTGGATTGGATGGTATTGCTGGATTATTGTCTATTCTTTATTCTTGCTTTAGATAAACACTTGACATTTTGATTGAGTATCTTCTGAGTTGATGTTATTCTATATTATTCTGCTTATATCTGTTTCATTCAGCCATTTTACATACTCGTATATTTCATATACTGACGACCATTTGGATTGCATCATTGCATGATCAGAGACAGGTACTAGAGATCACTAACAGATGCACCGTTGAGGATCTATCTATTGTATTCAGCTGAGTTGGTGAACCCTCCCTTACTCCGGATGATTCTCATTTTTATTTTCATCTAGATATTAGAGCCATACTTTAGACTAGCTTTATTTGAATTGAGGTAGTCATGGGTCTGCCATTGGCACCAATTGATAGTGATAGAGGCTTCATAGACTAGAGTCGTCTATTGACTGGTTATTATGTTGAGCTAGTTTCTTTCCTACTAGCCAAACCGTTTTTATATGATTATATAAGACTCAGAATCTCCACCTTTTATCATCATAAGTCTTGCGTTGATTAGTTAAATATGTTGATTGAGTGAGTGTAATGAGGCCAAGTTCCGTTGATTAGTTAAATATGTTGATTGATTGAGTATGATGAGGCCAAGTTCCATTGATTAGTTAAATATGTTGATTGATAGAGTGTGATGAGGTCAAGTGGTTCACTTGGGGACTAGCAATAGTATCTGAGTGTCGGTCATGTCTAAGGTACCATCTCAGGGCGTAACAAGATAAGGGTAAATTAGGAATGAAGTATAAAATATCTCTTAATTTTATATAATGGACAAGTATTTTTGGGACATCTATCTTTAATATAGTGAACACATAAAGATGACGGTGGAATTATCATCAATAACATAATGTAATGAATGAGATTGTCCTCTTTTAATCAGAAAAGTTTGTTGAGTACTCTCTCTGCCCATCTTTAATTGTCCCTTACTAACTCTCCACAGTGATTAAGTAGTAGTAAATGATATGAGTAATTTTATCAAATCACCATTGATATAATGAGTACAATGTCTTAAAAATATAATAGTAATTAATGATAATAATAAATTAGGAAATAAGTATACTACCTCCGTCTCATATTATATGGGCATCTTTCTATAAATATTTGATTCATATTATATGGGCACTTACTAAATTAGGATAGAATTAATTATTTTTTTCTTATTTTACTCCACCATTAATTAGTGTATTAATGATTTTTTCTAACTTAATTTAATGTATATTGATATAAATAAAGTGTAAATGGTAAAGTTCACTAGTGCATTAATGATCTTTTTAATAACCGTGTAAAATGAAAAGTGTTCATATAATATGGGGAAAAATCCTTTTGGCCCAAAAATTTGTCCCAAATTTTGCCAAAATGATAAAGAAATTTTTTTGGACCTATTTACCCTTTTATCTTAAGAATTAAATGTATTCTTCACTTGAGTTTTCAATACATTTAATAATTAGTGAAACTAAGTATTAGTAATATTTTCATGGTCAAACATGGGAAAGAACTGCAAATTAAAGTCTTACTATATTCTTTTTTTAAAATAAATATGTGTCATTTTTATCAATGTCAAATATATTTATTTTGTGTATTATCGGAAAAAAAATATATAAACGAGCTAGATATAAATTTTTAGGCTAACGTGAAAATTTGATTTTATCCTTTAATTATTATTATTAAAAATATCATGTAGGAGTATATTTGATCCTTCTTACAAAGATTCAAGTATAAAACTGAAATGTAACTTTCTTTTTACCATTTAATCTAAAAAATTACATTACTTATTATATGTTCATTTGATTAGAATGTATTCTTGTTTTGGTGAATCATATTTTATTCATTTAGTTTCACATTAATTACTAATGTTTAATTGTTTTTCTTAAGAATCGTACAAACATTATTTGAAAGATTCAAAGAGAAGATAGAAATAAAGTGATAATAAAAAGTATAATGGACAACGGAATTAAGTCAAGCGATAAATTATTAATAGTGACAAAATATTTTTGAACGATATTAATAAACAATGCTATAACATGAAATGTAGTTAATTTTTTTAGTTGAGTGTTTTCATGTTTGAAAATAATTTGAAAAGTTGATTCTTTTTTTAAATTTATCAAAATTGAGTGTAGTTTATCTTTTATTTAATAAAAAATAAAATAATAAATTATTTAATTAAAAAATGATTAGAGGATAATTTAAAATGACTATTAATATAGTGTTTTTCAAGGAATATATATAGATGAGACTAAATATATTATTAAATAACACATGAGTTAAAACATAAACTGACTATAAGAATTGAATTTCAAAAAGAAATACTTAACTTAAAATATAGTAAGGATCGATTTCATATAACTATGAGCATTAGATTAACTTATAAAGTGAAACATAAATAATTAAAAAAAATTGAAAAAGTCAGTTTTGATATGATTACGTAAACAAGATATAAATATTAATAGATATGATTATGTAAACAAGATATAAATATTAATATGCTATGATTAAGTACTACGTACTATTTTTTTTTGCATAAATAAATTACAATATGAACACAAAAAATAATCTTAATTTTTTCTTTCTTCCTTTCCCTTTATTTATCACATTTTCATACTAAAGAATTAAATTCGAATGAGAAATCCATATAGTGATAAGCAAATAGATCCCAACGAGGATATTTAAGGTCGGCATTAACAATCAAAATCACATGTGAGAAGTATCAAATATACCCTAAACTCTGTGAGATGATCAAATACACCCATATATGAATTTTATTTTTATATAAAATCAAAATAAATAAATTGAATCATGTATTGATCTTATTTAATAGTAACCCACAAGAATCATCTATTAATGTTGTAGCTTTGTGTCCCTGATTTTTGCCTATTTGATAACTTGTGGAGCATTTTTTATATTTATTATTAATCTAACATCTAATTAAATAATTATTATATATAAATAAATTTAAATTACATGTTTAAATAATTTTGAATGTAATCAAATAATTATCTCAATGATGAAAGTCAAAATCTAAAATACTTTAGATATAGTAGACGTCAACACACTATGTTAAGAAAAAATTGATATTTAAGTCTTATTTCTTAAGTATTTCACGTAATAAACCATTATTAAAATTGTCAACATAAAAGTTTAACCATTTTTATTATGATTTTAGCTATGTGATTTTATTTATAGTATAGTTTTTTTTTTTATGATACCGTTGACATCCAATTTTTACCCTCCACAATACGAATTAATTATAGAGCTTTCAATTTTAACAATTTGAAATAATTGATTTTTAAAAATGCAAAAAATATTTTCTCAAATAAATTTCATTTTTTGTTTTAGGAGTTATTATTCTTAATTATTTCAGAT
>JAPFFP010046035.1:0-11249 GCA_026153255.1 Solanum medicagineum
CATATTATTCTAGAGTATTCTATAGAACTCTACAATACTCCTTACCTCTCCTAATTTCTTGAGAAAATTCTAGACATGTTTAGAAGTAGCTAGTGCATTCTTTAACAAGATATCTATAATTAAAATATTTTTCATCACTAATCATTGACTTTTTAATTGAAAGTAGTTACAAAATATAAGAAAATATCACCAACATTCAAAACAATAAATTTATATAACCAATGAATATGAATTTAAAACTGAAAGTTATAGCTAAAGTAGACCCATAATTTTTTTAAAAAAATTGTATAACGAATTAAATTAAAGTAACATAATTTTTTTTTAATTTTTACGAAAATGACTTGCTAAAGTAGGCATCTCGACTAAGATGTGGTTGCTTTACCCTTATTTCCCTTTTATATTGTGATGACCCAAACGTTGTACGACTTCGTTGGAGCTTGAAAATTTTGATTTCGAAAAGTTTTGGACCAAGGTGACACTTCAAGGGAGACCTCATGGTTCTTGTGACGTGATCACATAGCCCGTGTGGCCTCCAGTGAAGTGGCCCTTGGCCTCAAGTTGGGTGTTTGGCCCTTGAAAGTGGTGATTTTGTCTAAGACATACCACACTTGGACCCTCACGGTCCATGTGACACTTCACAAATTGTGTGGTGGGCTGTGTGGTGGCCTTGGTTTGAAATGTCACAATTTTGGGACCAAGTTGGTCACACAGCCCCTCACACAGCTCATGTGGTGTCGCACGACCCGTGAGGCAGTCTGTATAGCTTTCGGAATGAAAATTTTTTGAAGTATAAAATTATCATCTCGTAACTTTTCATGGAGAAATTTTTGTCCAAGGGAGGTGACACGGGCAGTGTCACGGTCCGTGTGACACTACACGGCCCGTGTGGCCCTCTCGTGAAGTCAATTTCATCAAATTTATCTAAGTATGAGATTTCGATTCTGGACCTTCGTCAAGCAAAATTTTTCTAAGTATGGGTTTACTGGCAAGTACACTGGCCATGTAGTGCCACACGGACCGTATACCCGTCCTTGAAGTGGTGACGTGCAATTTTTCAACTCGTTCTATTAATAGCGTGTTCATAAATATGATTTATTCTAATGATCTTTTCTGACTTCCTATACTATCTAAAGACTTCCTAAAGGCCTATTTCTAATATTCAAATTCATCCACATTTGGAAACTCTCTCAAGCCTCTCTTAAAGAACTCTTATGGGTTGGGAACTTGGAAATTAAGGAAAACTCATTTCTTCACCAAATTTCTCTTGAAACTCCTTCATTGGTCAAGGTATGTGGTTTTTGATCCTTGGTTCCTTTCAAACAAGGAGACCCAAATTCCTTTCAAGCAATTTTCATGAATTTAGCTTACTTTAAATGTGGGTTTTCAATTTTATGATTCATTAAATTCAATTATTGTGTGGGTTATGTTTACTTACTGATTTTAAATTGTTTTAAGTTATAAAATGATGGTTTATATTGAGATTATGAAATAATGAATGTGCATGTCCCCTTTTAAAGTTTGAACTAAGTATGGGTGATTTATAATATGGTTTAAATGTGAATTTAGTTATGGATTTACTTTGATTTCATGTTATATTATAGATTTTATATTGAATCTCATTTACCCATGCTATTCTTGCATCACTCATGGCATATGCATGCATGAACATGGAATTTTTATGAAACTTATGAAGTAGGTTAAGCCCAACTATGTTTATGTATATGATTTCAATAAGATTATGGTTATGAGAAGAACGTGATCACATAAATATCTAAGATTATGGCTCAAGGAGCAAATATGGGTATTTACACCACTATATTTAAGGGAGCATCGATTGAGAATTGAGTCGGAGTGAGCTATCCCCAAGGGTCCATACTCATCTCTCAAGAAGGAGCTCTAGAGGAGCTATCCTATGCATGAAAAGTATTACATGAAGAATATTTGGCTTTTAGTCTATTATCCATGATCATGAAGAACGTGTTTTGGCCATTATGCCTAAGAATGCATGTAAACGATTTGAAGTCTTACGCCTCTTTTACAAGCATGTATATATATGTATTCTAGTGGGATGATGACCTAGCACCGATGGATTGGATGTCGGCATGGACTACCACCAAGGGTCCATACTCATTTTCTCGAACTATGTACCTACCCATAGGAATATGTTTATGCCCCAAGGGGGAAAAGAATGTTGAGGATCTACCTTTGGCAAGTAGGTCACTTTTTATCATTGTGGAGGAGACAACGGGGTTCCAAGGCATTGCTAACTTGGTCTCATGTCGGCTACGGTTCCATCCTCAATATATATGAATTATTTTCACATTTATGTATCATGTATCTCATGATATATATATCGAAATGCAGGTTTAGAGTCATATATATAATGTTCATTGTTATGTAATTCTATATATGTGACCTTATCATCTAACATCGAAATGCAGGTTTAGAGTCATATGCATTGCATGCCCGCATACTTAGTACATTCAAACATACTAATGCATACTTTTGCCTACATGATCTCACCATATAGGAACCGGGACTACGACCATCCACTGTGCGATGTCTAGTTTAGATCTCAAGTTTTGCTTATTGTGGCGAGTCCTATCTTCCAAGGGGACTAACCTTCTACCTATGGTGTTTTTTCTTTTTACCTATTACTTACATTGAAGATGAGCCCATGGTATGTCTTGGCCCCCGACCTATCTTATGTTTAAAGGCATTGTTGGATATCTTGTAAACTCCTTTACAATTATATGCTAAGTGTTGTGATTGGGGATTTTGCTTATGGTTTTGTGCCAACTCTTAGATGTCGTTATGTGAATTGGTTATAAGCTTATATTATGGTTATGTGTATGATGTGAAATATCCTAAGTCCCGAAATGCCCCCATAACGTGAGTCATACTTACCCTTCGCTTAGTATTTATGTGCTACGTGTTATGTGGATCCATGTTATTCCCTTTCCTTATAACATCCCCATAGCGTGAGTCCTACTTTCCCGTCCCTTATATCTACGTGTTTACTTTTGTCTGCACTTCCGTACCAATGATGTGTGAATGGATGCTATGAGGCTTATTTGGGGACTCTCGTGTTCCCATTCGCCATGTCACCCATTGGCCCTAGGTCCATGCTGTGACATATATAATACTCCTTCTGTCTCATTTTATTTGGCACTATTTGACTTGACATAATATTTAAGAAAAAAGAAAAATTTTTGAAACTTGTGGTCTAAAGAATCATTCTAAAGCCCCGTTTGGCCCCAAGTGTTCTTGGGAAAACTTGGGGGAGAAATTGGGGTGGGGTGTTTGGCCAGAAAACTTGGCAATAATTTTTGAAAAACTCCCAAGTTCCCAAATATTGTAAAAAAGTAGTATTGGAGAACTTGGGAGATACTTGGAAAATTTTGAATATTCAAATATTACCCCAAAACTTTTATATTTTATAAATACCTATGATTTATTAATTCAAATTAAATATTCATCTATCAATTTACTCCATTAAATTGAGAAGAGAAAAAAAATAAGTTTGAGTGAGAACATTGGAAAAAAGAACAGTTTGTTTTTAATGCGATTAATCATTGATCTTACCCATATTGTTATTTTGTTATTAGTTGATTGTTATTAATTATGTTATAAGGTTATTTTTTAAATGGACATGTTCATTATAGAATGGTAAGACAAACTCATGGAGTTTTTAAAATAATAGTTACAATTTATGGGTATAAATTATATTATTTGAAATAGCCAAATATTCTTGAGAAAACTCGGGGCGAAACACATGGTGCAACTTCAACAAAACTTGCCAAGAATATTAGCCAAGAATAACTTACCAAGAATATTTGGGAACTTGGGGCAAATGCTTACTTAGATATTTTGTGTGACTGAGAATCATTTCATTAAGGATAAAAAAGGAATTTTAAAGTTAAATTGTTTCCAATTAGAGTATGGTGACATTATTTTTGGGATGGACCAAAAAGGAAAGGATCTCAAATAAAATGGGACAACAAAAGTAAGAGAATTCATTGAATAACTTTATATTTGATTAAAAATAATGAAGTTTTACCCAAACCATTTAACAAATTTGGCTAGAAAAAGAAAGCCATAATACATAAATGTGTTCGTTATTTTAATTTCAACTAATATTTAAGTTCTCTAACTTTAGGTGCACAATAGATACTTAAATTTGTACAAAATTGAATGAACAACCACATTCATCCTACTGACATCCTACATGATAAGTTTGTATCCTACATGATATTCTTCGTGTATATGTCACGTAGAATATATTTATCTATAAATTTAATTTAGATGAATTTAAATATTCAATTATGCACATCTAACTAATTAATAAAATATCCTATTGAAAGCCATTTTTCAAAATATTTTTCCAGTTTAACAAGCCTAAAAGGGAATAAACTCATGCTTTAGTCATGTTAGTATCTAGGGAGTGAAACACAGTCACAGTCAAATTCAGGAATAATTATGACTAAAATAGTTAAGTGTGCATTAAATAAATGATGCTAAAATTGGAATGGACGGTGATTATGCCTTTCTTTTTTTTAATATTGGTATTTTTTTATTTTTTATTTTTTTTGGTAATTATTGGTAGTTAGCTCTTTAAGCAACAAGTATTTATAGAGGCAGCTGATACAAATTATACACACGTACAATATTTATGTTTTATGGCAGACATCTTCACATGGGTGCACGCACATCTATTAACTTCTTCACATTTTATTTATTATGTTGTGCATTAGTGATTGTGAAATTGTTAAAATTCAAATTTAAATATTATCGTGTTTTATATTTTGTGTTGTATTTATATATTATATTTATATTGATATTATTGTATTTATATATTCTCATATGTTTTTCGTTGTTAGTCGTCCTTTATATTTTTTTTATTTTTTTTTATATCTAGTTTATTCTACTTATAGATTTTTGAGACGAGGGTTCCTAGGAAATAGTCTCTGTACTTCGTGAGGTAATGGTAAAATATGCGTACATTCTATCTTTTTCAATTTTACTTGTGAAATTTCATCGAATATATTATTATTATTGTTACCTTGAATACGGTGAAACCTCCATAATAGTCTTTCACTTATTTCTCTATCACTAGTATATATATAAATTGTAAAATATATATATTATCATAAGTTAAGCCTAGTCCCGTAAAGTCTATTTAGTTTTCTGTTGTATTGATTATTATATTCTACTATCGTCAGTCCGAAAGAGTAAATAATAAATCCTTGGTGCTTCTATTTGCTTAGTTGCTTTCTGTTTTTAGTTTTGATGTTTCTTAAATTTCTTTCGAATGAATAACTTTAAAAATATTGTAACTATAAATTACAGTACTTTTAAATATGTTGCAGATGAAAAATTAATTCATTCTATTCAAGAATCAAAGATCATTAAAAGAAGGAGTATGAAAATCTCTTATTTTGTGAGTTAAGTTATTTTTTTTAAAAAAAAACTTAGCACTAACCTAACACAGTAAAAATAAGTCCTTTTTTAGAATTGCATTAATCAAAAAAGAAATTACTAAAAATATTAATTGATCATTGCTTAGCAATTATCGCTCAGTTACCAAATTTATCTATATCTTATCGATTGACGGGTAGATTAATATCGGTACGCTAAATCATCAAACATAATTATTCATCCGATTTACCTAATAAGCAATCCTAAGGTAATGTTCAATCTTGAGATTCATCTTTTAAAAAAAAAAACAAAAAAATAATAATTAAATATGAACAAATGTTGTTGTTTTTAAAATTAAAGAAGACAAAAATTTATGTCTATATGAGTTGAATTTGTCATCAATTTATATCTATATCTATACTATATTAAAAGTGTGAATATCCTTAGAAATGTTATTTCAACTTTTTGCTCTTCGTTAAAAGTCTCTTCTTTAGATAAAATTGTCTTTTCACTATTTTTCTTAATTTATTGTTAAATAAATCACTTATTTAGTTTCATGATTGACTTTGGATTAGAATTTTTTTATATTTAGAATTCACTTCTGATTTAGGACTATTCTATGTAAATAATGTACAAAATTTTTACTAACAAATATTTTGTTAATAAAAGTATGTAATATAAAACATTTTTAAAAAAAATTGGTAAAATTATGTTAAAAATATTAAACTACTCTTTTTATATTTAAGAATGTTTTGTTACATCAAATCTTAGTCAATTAACTATTTAACTTCTAACTGTTCAACTCTTATTATTACTTTATATATTTAAAAACTATTAACATATCTAGTTTAGTGTACGTGCGTTGCACGTGTGTGTTACGTCAATATTATTAAATTGAATAATATAAATACTTATCAACCATGCCTTTGTTGAGATGCCTAAAGTCTCCTTAATATTTTTAATTTTACTATATATTTTCGAACTCCTTAATTATTAATTCTACCTAATATCTCATGCTTTGTATTTTTCTCTTATCATATACTTTAGGATTTCTTAATTGTAAATATTATAAGAAAATGGAATAATAGTTTGAGAAAAAAATTGTAAATGACAATTTTATTTGTTGTATTGGTGTGTATCACATTAATTGATAACAAATATATATGTTTATATAAAAATTTAGTAAATTGGTGTGCGTACAATATATTATCAAATATAAAACTCTTAAAAATTCACATTAACATAAATATTGTGGTAAAACGCAAAAATGACAACTTGTAGTTGCACACGAAGTATTAATTTATATTATGTTTATGATAGTCAATATTTAATATTATTACAATAGTGATGTAATATTTGAAGAAAAATGGTAAAAAGACGATTTTGTCTAAAGATGACTCTTTTAATGAAGCACAAAAAGTTCAATCAACTTTTCAAGGGGCCTTCACACTTTTAATATAGTATAGATTACGACTTGTAACTAAGGGTGGCAAAATGAGTAGGTTATTTAGGTATTTATCCAAATTTATCCATTTTAAATGAGTTGGTAAGATGGATAAAAAATGGGTAAAACTCATATTTACCCATTTAAAAATGGATAATTTAATGGGTAATATGGATAAAAGATACTCATTCATAATGTAAATTAATTTTTTATTGGAAGAAGTTGGGGTAGGTGAGGATAAGTAAATTTTTTTGAATTTTCTAAAAATTAAATTAACTTTTTATTGGGAGAGAAAAAATGAAATTTTTTTAACATTTGGGGGAAGGGGTGTGCATCGATCGGTTCGATTTGGTTTTATACATTATTGGTTTGGTTTTATACATTATCGGTTCGATTTTTGATTTTTAAATATGTTAAACTAATAACAAATCAATAAAATAATTTTTATCAATTTTTTTTTATCGGTTTTAAGTTCTTAACGGTTCAGTTTTCGGCTTGATAAGAATGATAATGAGAATTTGCATTAATAAAACAGATGGAGTACGAAAGTGTAAAGAATAAAGATTGTATACTAAAGCAGGTACATAATTACTTAAGTACGGTAAAAATTAAAATAGATAAAGTATTGTTATAGTGTCCTATTACTATTAAAAAATTACTAATATTTAATATTTAAGAAGGGCTAAAATAGTAAATTATTATAATCTTATTGGGTTATCGGGTAACCAATAACCCAATAGTAAAAATCAGTATCGAACCCAATATTTTTTTTCAAAACAATTAAAAACTCGATAACCTCATAACCCGATAACAATAAACCAATAACGTTTTTATCGATTCAGTTTATCGGTCGGTTTGATTTTTGGACAACTCTATTTGGGGGGTAGGGCTGGGGTTGTAAAAAAAACTATATCTTTTTTGGGTAGGGTGGGGGTGAGGAGACACTCGGAGGGTGGGGGTGGGGGTCAGAGGTAAAAAGAATTTAAGAATCTTTTTTTTTTAAAGAAAATAAATTAACCTTTTTAAACTTGTTTTAGGGTCTAGGGGGTAGAGAGCTCGGGTAGGGAGTAAAATTTTTTTTTTATTTTTTGAAAAAATAATTTTTTTTTAAAAAAAATGAATTTTCTTTTACATTTTATTTTGTGTAGGGGGCCCTCGAGGGTGGGGTGGGGACTCGGGATGGAGGGGTAAGGGGTGAGAAATGACTAAAATAATTTATTTTTGAAACTTTTAACACGATCCTTACTGTAATATGGGTATCCATGTTTACCAATATTATCCATTAGGTAACTCATTTTTACCTATTCAAAATATGAGTCAAGTTGGATATTTTATTTATTTTTACTTAACTCATATTTGATTGACTCATATCTGACTCGACCCGCTGGTTTGCCACTCCTATATGTAACTTTAGGCTATTTATCTTTTCTATTAACTACCTCATTATCTTCCTATTCATTGCATGGAAGACTTCGACAACTATAAATAGTGGTGGTCTTCATTTGTTTTGGGTACACAACATAAGACGAAAAATATAGAGTGCATAAAGTTTGTCAAAAAGAAAGTTCTTATTAGTTGAAGGGAAGTGTCTTTTTTATGGAGCTTGAGACTCAACTTTTGTCCAGAGTTTGTTGAGTTACACTTTTGTGTTTAGGCTTTGTATCGTGGAGGGGACAAGCCAAGAAGAATACTGTTGAACTGGTGAAAACTTTTGTTGAAGTGGGCTTGAATCT
Organism: Solanum medicagineum; assembly: GCA_026153255.1. Lineage (NCBI taxonomy): Eukaryota > Viridiplantae > Streptophyta > Magnoliopsida > Solanales > Solanaceae > Solanum > Solanum medicagineum. Next base: position 8,596 of record JAPFFP010046035.1, read on the forward strand.
CCTTAAAGAGAGCAAGATATCTGCGCCTCAGCCTGGAGAACTTTTGTTTTCTTCATTTTAGTTTTTCAATTGTTAATTGTAATTTTTTGCAATTTCACCCAATAATTTAGGGAGATTCAAATGGCTACAATTGAAAAAAACCATGGATGTCAAGATGGAAAATCTTAACAAGTCATTTCAGTTCAACAATAATCTTTTCAAGAGATGGAAGGATAAAGTACTTTTCTACTTAAGTCTTCTCAATGTATCTTATGTGTTGACAGAGAAGAATTCTAATAAAGTTGACATCCTCTCCATGGATAATGATGAACTAATTTCTCATCAAGAGAAAATGGAGAAATACAATGACAATTCCTACAAGGGATCGGTATTATATTCTTAATTGTTTATTTGATAATTTTTATGATTATTATTATAAAACTTACTCTAGTATAAAGAAAATTTGGAAAGCATCGCACAGTAAATATGATACCGAAGAAGCTGGCGGGACGAAATATGCTTCTAGCCAATTTTTTTGTTTTTAAATGGTGGACAAAAAATCAGGGGTAGATCAAGCTCAAGACTTCCTCATGATTGTTGAAGAGCTTAGATTCGAGGAGATCAAAATTGAGAATAACCTTATTGTTTGTGGCATAGTTGATAAACTTCCACCTTCTTGGAAGTAATTTTAAAAAATTATGCGCCACAAACAAAAAGAAATCTCTCTTGAGACGTTGATAATAAAAATCCACATGGAAGAGGAGGCAAGGGGCCAAGATGCACTTTTACAATTAGAAGAGAGCAACACCACATCGAAGGTAAATTTAGTTGATTCGAATAATGCTACTCCTGAATCTAACAAAAATACCTTTATGAAAGCTAAGAAGAAAAATTTCAAGAAAAAGAATTAAAGATCTCCTAAAAAAATAATGGTGAAAATAATCAAGCACAAAATCAACAAGTTCAAGATAAAGGATCATGCTTTGTCTGTAGCAGGAGTGGACATATTGCTCAATTTTGTAAATATCGGAAACGTGATCCTACACCTCAGCCAAACATTATAGAATAATTTTTTGTGACGGTGATTACAGACATATTTATAATTGAGAATATTGGTGGATGGTGGGCTGATTCTTCTGCAAACCGTCATGTCTGATATGAAAAAGATTGATTTTAAAAATAATACTCTTTTTGAGGAGCCCAAAACCATCATGCTTGGTGATTCTCACACTATACAAGTGCTTGGAACGGGAGATGTCGAATTGTGAGTTACCTCTGGAAGAGTATTAACTTAAAAAATGTACTTTATACTCCTTCTATGAGAAAAAAATTGATATATAGTTTTCTTTTTAATAATGCAGGCTTCAAACAGATTATTGAATCTGATCAATATGTAATTGTGAAAAAGGGTATTTTGTGGGAAAGGAAAATGTTTGTGATAAGATATTTAAACTGAATGTTGAAATGAATAAAGTTTCTACTTACGTTTATATGCTTTCTTCTACCAATTTTTGACATGCTCCTTTGTGTCATATAAATGATCAAAATGTTGGAATCATGAGTAGTTTAGGATTAATCCCAATGGTTAAAAAGATTTTTGAAAAGTGTGAGGCTTGTAGTAAAGCTAAAATCACTAAAGATCCTTATTTTCAAGTTGAAGAAAAATTGATTTATTAGAATTAGTTCACATTGATATTTGTGAATTTGGAGGAATTTTAACTTATGGAGGAAATAGATATTTTATCACTTTCATTGATGATTTTTCTAAGTTTACATATGTTTACTTAATGAAAAATAAAAGTGTTGCTTTTGAGTATTTTAAAGTTTATCTCCATGAGGTTGAAAGTCAGTTTGGAAGAAAAATAAAAAGAATTAGAGGTGATAGAGGTCGTGAATATGAGTCAAATGAGTTTAATTCTTCTGTTGATCATTGGTAATAATTCATAAAATTACTCCTCCTTATTCTCATGCATCTAGTAGTGTAGCGGAAAGAAAAAAATAGAACTTTAGTTGGATTAACTAATGTCATGCTTATTGAGTCAAATGCACCATTAAATTTTTTTGGGTGAAGCTATTTTGACTGTTTGTTATGTGTTAAATCGTGTGCTTCATAAAAAGTCGAAACTAACACCTTTTGAATTGTTGAAAGGTCACAAGCCAAACTTTGGATGTTTAAGAATTGGGGATGTCTAGCATTTGTGAGGCTAATGAATCTCAATATTACAAAGGTGGGTAATAAAGTTACTAGTTGTGTTTTTCTTGATTCAAACAGTACAACCTATTGATTTTTTAATCTTGAAGATAATGTGATTGTTGAATCATGTGATGTTATATTTCATGAAAATAAATTTTCTTTTGATTCTAAAATTAATGGGTGACAAAGCATTGAACAAAATACTTTGTCAATACTTAGTTCTTCTTCTATTACTTTGAAAAATAAAGAAATTGATGATTTTGAGTTAAGAAGAAGTAAAAGAACTAGAGTAGAAAAAGATTTTGGTATTGATTTTTATGTTCTTAATGTTGGAGATGACCCTCACACTTTAAAAGAAGCTTTATCTTCACTGTTAGTCCCCGTAAATTAATTAAGTCGAAGTAAGTCCACGGTGCTTAATTGTGGTCGGAGGGTACATTTAAGTTGAGATTCGGAAGTCCTTAATCGGCTTTAAAATAGA
>JAPFFP010046036.1:0-11247 GCA_026153255.1 Solanum medicagineum
TAAGGTGATAATTGTGATTTAGTATTCGGATTAGTGCCTAATCGGCACTAGTCACGGCCTCGGGGTCGGGTCGTGACACTTTACATATAAATTAAATAATTATAACAAACTAAGTGTAATCCTACAATTGAGATCTGGAGGTAGGACACATACAGACATTATGAAGTTAGTATACACAATATAAATTTTCAATGAAGAACATATAAATAGAGTTAGAACAATAAAACTTGACTCAAAAATTTGAAAAGTTGATATTATGACATTGAAATAGTGTTGCACTGAATAAGCTAATATAGTGATACTATAGTAATGTTGATTAATTTTGTTGCTTGAAATTTGTAGAAGATACCAAAAAATAACTTTAAGTTTACACAAACACATAACAATAGATTTTCTATAATGTAGAAAGTTTGACAGTTTGAAAGACTTAAAGAATATTCAATAATGAGACAATAAAATAGTGAAAGGGGAATTTAAAAAAAAAAAGAAAAAATTGGAATAATATACAGTTTAAGACTTTTATAATAATATATGAATTATTATTTTCTTTAAAATGTATATATATGTTTTTTCCCCTTAAAAAAATAAATATAAGAATAATAATGTTGCTTTATGATAACCATCATAATATATATGAGGCAACAAAATAACTACATAAAAATGATGCTACAATTAACTGAACACTATTTCATTTCTCAATAATTAAAACGATCTCTATATTATATTTTCTATTCAATTATTTTGTTAAGAGGGAGAGTGGTAAGATAGCAGGGTACATCCTCGTATTCTGGTAAAGCTAGTCCAACTTCTAACTCCATATAAGCAAACTTGGCTAGTGGGTAACCTATTCTTATCCAACGAATAATTATCACTACATGAAATTCTTTTAACAATATCACATATATATATATATATATATATATATATATATATATATATATATATATATACACACACACACACACACATACACACACACACATCTTTGGGAGAAATTTGAATCTAAGAGAAAAATTCTAGAGAATGTGGGGCCCCCAAAAAAATTGAGGCCCCAAGCGATTGTTTTAGTGGCCTTATGGTCGAGATGTTCCTAAATGGGCATGTAGAGATCCAAACAAAAAGGGAAAATAAAGAATGTGGGTGGGGGCTGTGACGTGTGATCCCAGGGAACTATTGTTTGCTTACTTCCAAAAAGTGGGCAACTGGAGTTAATAGCTAGCATTAGAGCATTAAGGTGTTGCATTATGCAACGTTTCTTCTTTCCTTATATACATATAATTAAAAATATTTTCTCTTATCTTTTGAAAATTAATGATAGTAGTACGTAATTAGATATTAGATGTATAATTTTTTATAAACTCCATTAAAGTTATGTTATTTGAAGGAATTAAGATGAAACCCTATGCTTAAAATTTGAGAACTTTACTATAGAATTTTGTGTAGTTTAAAAACCTTATTGTGATTATATATTTGACTAGATTTTGGTACTTCGGATTCTATTCAGAAAGGAAAGGCTCAAGTGTTTGATTGATCGTGATTTTACTAAGACAAGTGAACTTTCAAAACCTTGTAATTCTCATAGAATTCTCAAATTATCCTTTCTTCTATGTGTGATTCATAAAATATTTTAATATTACAAAAATGAGGTGATTAGATATAAATGTGAGTTGGGATGGTGTTGTAACACTTGAATTGAAAATGTGGTTAAGTGATGAGAATTCTATTTTTGAGATATATTGTTGTGGTTGGTGATTATGAGTGAATTTGTTTGTGGACTTCATCTCATGTTCATTCATTCTATATCACACATACTTGCATAGGTTCTGGATATTAATATGAGCGAAATAGAAAAAATTGGGGCCGAGGTCTTTATAGGTCAAGAAGTGATGGCGAGGCCATTGCCGAAAAGATTGTGATGATGAGATCTTTACTAGTGATATTGTGATGCCGAGGTTTTTACCGGCGATGATATTATACCGCGGTCTTTACCAGCGATTTTGTGATGTTGAGGTATTTCCAGTGATGTTATGATGCTGAGGTCATTGTCGACGGTTATTGCATAAGCATTGCATCTTATCCTTGTATATTCTTGTGTGGCATGATGTTATTCCTGTGATTGATTGTGTTATCACTTGTGAGTCATGGCTTGTGATTTGATAATTGTGATATTGTGAAAAACTATCTCTATTATGTATTATATGTTGCTGGGTTGGGCTAATATTCTGTGCAGGTTGTAGTTGTGGAGGTTTGGTTGGGATGAAAGGAGCTTGTGTATTCTATTAGACTTTATTTGTTTTGTTAGTTGACTTGTCAGGGACCCTGTTGATTTTGTGTACTCACCCCTTGCTTCTACACTTGTGTAGGTTCTGAGTCCGGACAGTGAGTAGCATTTTTCTTGATCATCGGAGGCTTCCCAAGAGATTTAGAGAGGTAACTGTTGGCATCTGACTGACTCTCTTGTTCCTATTTCTTTTGTGCTTTGTTCTATTTGAGAAGAAGAGGAAGAAAGAACAGAGTGTTCTTGTGATTTATTGGTAAAATATATTATAGATCATAATTAAAAAAACCTCGAAAAGGGTAATATTTGATATAAAATAAATGATTTATGTAAAAACACCTTTTCGAAATTGATACATGTATGGAAGCCCGCATAATTTTATGGATCCAATGGTTTTTGACCCATTTAATTGTCTGATTTGTCGTTCAAATGGATTGTTTAATTTTTGTCCTTATCAATTGAACTTATGACTCAGGATTATAAGTCTTCTAAGTACACTAGATATAATTTGTAAGATATTATAGTGGGAAAATATGGTAACTTATTAACTGTCAAGAATTTTTTTTGCTTTGCGGAACAAAAATTAAAGATCAATGTAATTTTACACTTTGATCGGTTGATTTACGATAAAATTTTCTTGGGACAATCTATTTTGATATCTTCATTTAATGAGTACCCATCATTTTAAAGCTTTGCGCATTTTATAATCACTTCAAATATATGATGTCTGAAGCAAGGTTAAAAATATTTGAAGTTATATAAAATAAATTCATTTTAAATTATTTTTTCTTAAAGTTTAATCATATTGAAAAAGGAAAAAATAATTAAAAAAATTGACATTTTAGAGGTTAAACTAACAACGATGGATGTAGCAAAGGAAACCCTTGGTGAAGTCGTTGATACTTTAAGAGCGTTTGAATTGTTGAATATGGTCCATTACTTCAGAGATGAGAATTGAGAACCAGATATATTTGTATGAAAGTCTAATAACAAAATAATTTTGGCCACTTGGTGAAGTCGTTGGCTAACTAAGAATTGTTGGTTTTTCTTTTTTTTTTTTTCAAAGGCTTGATAAAAATTCTATACCATCATTATCTACTAGAAATTCAACTTGAATTAATAAGTGACTTTATACTTAAAATGAAAATAAGTGTCTTTGCTGTCACAAAACCAAAAAAAAGTAACTTTCTAAATAGTTGAGTGACCAAGTGAGAAATCAACACTTGACATCTACTACACGAAGTAGAGATGATGTAATCTAGATATTTATTGATCTAAAATTAAGAATTATTAGACGTAGTCCACTACTTTAGAGATAAGAATTGAGAACTAGACTATCTATGTTATACAGTAAGGAGTGGTCATGATCAATGTGTGATAACAAAATTACTTTGTCCACTTTTATTAAATCCTTGACTAAACTAGACTTGAGAATGACAATATTTTCTCTATAACAGCCAAGTTTGAAAATTTGAAGAAGACGTGTTTCGTGATGGTCTTCATTTTTTTCTTTTTGGGACCAAAGAAATGTGTTAAATTATTCTTTAAGAAAACAATCATCTAAAGTTTACTCCCTTGATATGAATTTATGCTGCATAATTTGAATATCAAAAGTCAAAGAGTTCAATGTTCATTGTAATGTCGAGCGTGAAGTCTTTAAGTTTTAAAAATAAAATTTATATATTTGAAAACTACGTAATAAGTACTATAAGTAATAACAATTGATCTGCAAACCATCTTCGAAGAGGTCAATGTGAAGTGAAAGATTTGAAGTTTTTAATATCCACAAACCATCTTTTTAGGGTGAGATATATTAATCATCTCTAGAAACTATTGATTCGTGATCCACTTTTCTTCGAGGGTCGCTATTTATTCTAACAAATACCACAAGATATTTCTTCATATCAGAAAATAATCTTAGTGAAAGAAATACTTTTTGTCTATTTGCAATTTGATATCACTGCAAATTCTATGCAAAATCAACCTGAGACTCATTGAAATATAATTCTATCAAAACATCCAAGCATGGGAAATTTATAACTTATGACAGATCCCATAAAATAAAACACCCCTATCAACCGGCTTAGGTAGATTGAAAAGTCACTTAATTTTTACCCATTTCAAAATCACACACTTCTCGAAATTTTTATAAGTCTCATTCGCCTGTGAATAATTTGTGTTTCAATTAAACAAAATGATCTGACAATTAATTTAGGTAGGAAAACGAAATAACTTATTATTCCAAAGTGAAATTCACGAAAAAATGATAGTTCATTCAATGAATTTTTTTACCATTATCTCTTAATTTTTGATTGGGTTGAATTTTCAAAGACAAAAATGGAACAATCCAAATTTGACTAGAATGATAATATTTCCTCAAAGACAAAGACAACCCAACCCAAATTTGCCACATTTGGAGAGAAGTAATTGCTCCATACCAAACAATCTGAAGAAATCTTATAAGAAATAAAATGTAAAATATGCTACATATGGAAATTGTCTTAGTTTTTAATGGGTCAAACAATCTAGCAAGTTAGCACGTCGATTAAAATTGATAGGTTTTCATATTTTAAAAGTTTGTCTTGAAAACATTTCCACATCATCAATATTGTCTATAGCAAATATACCTTGAATTGGCTGAGTGCTTTATATAAAAATCAAGTTACTACTCCAAATAGTTAAATAGTTGAGTGACCATATGAGAAATAAATTCTTGATGTCTGTTATATGAATTAGAGATAATAAAGTCTAGAAATTTATTATAAAAAAATGAGAATTATTGGATATGTTCCACTACTTTAGAAATAAGAATTGAGAACCAGACATGTCTATGTCGTATACTTAGAAGTGATAATAATCAATATTTGATTTAGTCCTTGGTTAAATAAGAGGTGTAACATAAAACAACAAAAAAATTGATTTGAGATAGTCAAATTGGCAAATTTTGAGATGCATTTCCTATTGACCTTCAAAATAAAACTTTCTTTTTGGGACTAGAGAAATATGCTTAATTATTCTTTGCAAAAATAATCATCTAAAGCTTATTCCCTCTATCTCAATTTTTTTGTCATGATCTGAATTTCAAGAATTAAAAGTTTCACTGTAAATTCACGCATAAAGCCGTTAAATTTTTTAAAATAAAATTTATATATTTGAATAAGTAAAAAATACTATCAGAATTTGTAGAATAAAACATTAACAAACACATAGTTCGCAGATCATTGAATTTTTTCACTAGTCAGAACGTGTAATCACATACAAAGATGAACTACATCGAAATAGCCATAGTCTAAAAAATCGTACCTTGTTACAGATATTGTTCCAATACTTTTGGAGAAGAAAACTTCAAAGAATATTCACAAGATTTCTCGAGTATAGAGGAGAAAAGAGAAGGAAAAGAAAATCCAAAAAATTCTGTTACTTCTCTTCTGAAATCCCTTTTATAGTTATAATGGGACACAACTTTTCAAATAGTTGTGTCTCTTTTCTTTTATTAATATTTAAATAAGTATAATAAATATATTATTGTAAATATTAATATGGATATGGGTTGACCCATATGGGTGACCCAATCCAAATTTCTTCATCTCCCACTCACACATAGGGGGTCAACTCTCATTCATATTCTGTAACATTCATACGTACGAATAGACAGTGTGACCATTGCATATTTTGAGAGTTTCGTTGTTATACATCTGTTAGGAATATACAACATCTCAATCAATGAGACTTAGAGTAGATTATAGTATGCAGTACCCTAGATCATTTATTACATTCATATCTCTCATTATCTCTTTTCCTTAATTTTGAGTTCATCATTATGTACTAGTCTCACAGACAAACATAAAGGACGTCAATGAACATAATTGATGTGATAATATCCAATGATCCTCCTCATCTTATGAATCTCTCAATCTCAACGTGATATGCTTTTCTAGAAGCGTTCCGCCAGATCGAATCAAACATGATCTCTTGACAACAAACTAAGATAGAAAATATCAAATTGAATCTCAAGAAACTAATTTAAGTCATAAGGGTACAATATGAAAATTTAATTTTTAGGATTTCACACGATAGCAAGTAGAGACTAAACTTGTATTGCTCTTATGGGTCCCTTTATGCATACATGGTATGAAACATGTATCACAGTATTGACTCCTTTCCCATGGAGTATATGTCCTTTATTAATAAAAATACTGTGTAGATAATAAGAAAGACAACTCATGTCTAACCTTGAGCTCACAAATCTACTCATTTATTTATTCTTCAAAACTCGTATCTGGCATTAAAAACAGACTGACTCACTTCAATCACACATGATTAAATACAAACTAACATACGATATTTGGTTTATAAACTTTCAACTCTCTATTATTATCACTTCTGATAATAATTAGTTTATAACTGTTTCATTTACTTGTCACTTAGACAATAGAGGCGATTACCTGTGTGTGTAGGCCAATCTTTTCGACTCTTCGGCATACTTTCTATCTTTAGAATTTTATATACACTACATAAAAATAATATATGTATATGAACCAACAAGAATCGAAAACTAGGCATTAAATCAACATTAACTGTAATAATGTGAATTTACATAAACATATCTGGGAAAATAAAAATAAAAATACATCAGCATCTACGTAAACCCAATGACTTCACATGTCTTTCATAAGCAACATATGCTATGGGTTTCGTTAAGGGATCTGTTATTATTTGATGTGTAGATGTGTATTTTATGTTCACTTCCTTTTGTGCTACCATGTCTCTTACAAAATTATACTTTATGTCAATATACTTTGTTTTTCCATGGTACTTTGGATCTTTCGTGTAAGCTATTGCAGCCTGACTATTACAATTGATTGCGACAGGATCAACAACATTGTTATATACACCCTAGTGAACCAGAAAATGCTTAAGCCAAACAACTTCTTGTGCAGCAAATGAAAGCACAACAAACTCAGCTTCCATAGTGGACAAGGCTATGCATGATTTCTTCTTGCTACTCCATGATATAGCGCCATTATTAAGCAAGAATGCATATCTAGAGGTGGATTTTCTCTCATCTAAATCTCCTCCCCAATCAACATCTGTGTAGCCTTTGAGTTGCAGATCCTTTCCTTGATAACATAAGGAATAGTCGATTATGCCTTTAAGATATCACAATATCCTTTTAACGGCTTTCCAATGTTCAGGTCTTGGATCAGATTGATATCTGCTAACTAACCAAACAACACAACGAATATCTGACCTAGTACACATCATAACATACATGAGGCTTTCGACTGCATTAGCATAAGGAAAGGAAATTTTACCATTTGTTCCTTTTCATGTGGAGTCTTAGGACACATCATTCGGTTCAAAGCTTCACTTTTAGAGACTAGAGTGTTTATGAGTTTATAATCTTGCATATTAAAGCGTTCAAAAACTTTCTTAATGTAAGGTTCTTGTGAAAGAGATTATTATCTCTTTGAATGGTCTCTTGAAATCTTAACTCCAAGAATGTATGATGCTTCACCCATATCTTTCATCTCAAAAGTAGACGATAGCCACTCTTTTATTTCTTTTATAAGATCAATGTCACTTGCAGCTATTAGTATGTCATTTATATACAATGAATAAGATCACAAACTTATCTTTGAATCTTTTGATATACACACAATGGTCTTCATGAATCATAGCAAATTCATACGATATGATCTCATAATGAAAATATAAGTACCATTGTCTAGAAGATTGTTTAAGGCCATAAATAGACCTTTGAAGTTGACATACTTTATTTTCTTCGCTTTTTTTCATGAAATCTATAGATTGTTCCATGTAGATTTCTTCTTCTAATTCTCCATTGAGAAATGCAATTTTCACATCCATTTGATCTATTTCAAGATCCAATGCAGCTACTATAGACAAAATTAATCATATTGAAGTAAACCGTACAACAGGTGAAAAGGTTTCTTCATAATCAATTCCTTCCTGTTGTGTGTACCCCTTAGCTGCTAGGCGAGCTTTGAATCTTTCAATACTACCATTTGTCTTACGCTTGATTTTGAGAACCTATTTGGTTCCAATAGCTTTTCGGCCTATAGGTAGATCAACCAATTTTCATACTTGCTTAGATTTCATTAACTCCATTTCCTCCTCCATTGCTTTTAGCCATTTATCTTTAGCAGGACATGTAAGAGCCTCATTTATATTTCTTGGCTCTTTATCATCAGGAGTAACTATAAATGCTTCCCTTTCGATCTTAAATCGGTGACAAGAAATTTGTGAATGACTTGTTCATCGAGGTTGAGATTGACAAACTGATTTATCAATTAGTAACTTACTCCCACTTGGACCTGAAATATCATTAGGATTTGATGCATGTGGTGTATCTGTGGAAATAGAAACTAATCCATTATCATTAAAATGACTCCCACTTAAATCCATTTGATCTTCGATAACAAAAATAGTCTGGTTCGTAGTTTCACAAAGAGATAAGTCACTACCTATCTCTCCCTGCTTAGGAAAATTATTTTTTATGAATATGACATCACGCGATTCAATTTCAGTTACTGTGTCACTATTTTGTTCCCCTAAGAACATATAACCCTTAGATTGTTCAGAGTATCTTATGAAGATACATTTTCTTCCTCTTGGACCTAATTTTCCATATTGGGAAGAAGGATTATGAATAAAAGCAGCATAACCCCAAGGCTTTAAAAAGCATAAATCGGGCTTACATTTAGTCCATAACTCATATGGCGTAGTTGTAACCGATTTTGAAGGGACACGATTAAGTACAAATGCAGTAGTCAGCAAAGCATCGTCCTGATAGGTGATTGACAATTTTGCTTGTGCCATCATCGACCTAACCATTTCTGACAAGGTTCTATTTCATCATTCCGCAATACCATTTTGTTGTAGAGTATAAGGAGTATTTAATTGCCTTTGAATTCCTTTTCCATCACATAGTTGTTTGAACTCATCAGATAAATACTCACCTCCTCAATTGGTTCTTAGAAATTTTATTTTTCTGTCCAATTGATTGTCAACTAAGTTCACAAACTTAATGAAGCAACCCAAACCTTCAGAGTTGTGAGAAATCAAGTATACGTAACCAAATCGAGTAAAATCATCAATAAAAGTGATGAAATAAATAGCACCATGTCTTTCCTATACACTCATTGGACCACAAATATCAGAATGAATCATTTGCAATGGAGTATCAGCTCTTGTGCCTTTCCGGAATGGTTTTCTAGCAGTTTTTCCAGCTAGGCAAGATTCACAAGTAGACAATTCTAATTAATATATTGTGTCAAGCAAACCTTCTTTGTCTAAGTGGTTCACTCTTTGCTGAACAATATGGCCGAGCCTCGCATGCCATGTATTTACATCATTCTCACAATTAGAAGACGCAAATAAGGAAAAACTAATATTATCATTATTGGGACTTTGACAAACATCCAATACAACAATCATATAATAACCAGTTTCATATTTTGTATTACCCAAGTACATATCCATACCATGTTCACGGAAGAAAAAGTTAAAACCCATTTTAATCAACATTCGGACAGAGAGTAGATTACGACAAATCATTGGGGCAAATAATACATCATGTAGGAGCAGAGTTCGGCCACCTCGCATTTCAAGTTTGCAGGTACCAATCCCTTTGACCTCCTCTTTGGAGATGTTTCCTACGTATACCCATTTAGATCCTCGCAAGATTCTTTTATAATCTACAAAAGAATCTCTTTCTATCACTATATATTCAGTGGCTACTGAATCTACAATCCACATAGGAAGTGATTCAGTTAAAAAGGTAGAACAAGAAACATTTACATTACTATGTAAATTGTTCATAAGGTCATTTATCTTACGCTTAGGACAATCATAAGCAAAGTGTCGCTTGTTCTTACAGTTATAACACTTAAACTTAGCCATAGAAATATTGTCCTCTGGAGTAGAAATATTTTTCTCTCCTTGTTGACTTATCTTAGGCTTCTTTGTTGCTTTCACATATTGGAAGATATAACCATTTTCGAGAAGTGTCAAAGACACATTTAGAGCTTTAGGAGTTTCTTGATCTTCCAGGACATACTTGGTTTTATAGTTATCACTGTCAAGCTTATCACTTTTGTTAAGCTTGGCAATAATGTTCTTTGCAACAGTTGACATACTAATTTAAACAAGCATAAAATAAAATGAGACAACTATGCACATTGTTTTGGCCTAATATTCATATACGTAATAATTCTTAAAATAATTAACTATGTCAATATTTATTTCACATCAGGTTTAGATTTGAAACTTCACTAAGTTCCCAATCATCATCTGAATCCTAATATGTCATAAATTTAACACGATCAATCATCTAAGAATCACTTATCTTAAATCACATAAATTCATGATTAAATATACATGAATTCTACAACATATATAGAAACACTTAATAATAATTAATATATAAATTCACATAAATCATGTTACATATAAACATCATTATACAAATACAATACACATGATCACTGTAATATCTCTTGGTGAATAGGAATAGACAAAATAAAATCTATATGCAAGTCCAAAGGCAATTTATATCTTATAGGCTACCAATCACAATGACACACATTCTTCTTAACTTCCAAGTAAACATATTCATCCATAAAATGTTGGACCAATAACTTGGAAGATCTCGATCTTTTGAGATTCAACTTATCCCAAGATTTGTCAAATAATTTATTTTGGTAATCTTCTGACAATGCAGATCGTAAGGCCATATACTTCTTCTTTGTTGTTAATAAGCCTCCGGCCAATACAATTTCTTGAATTAACTCGTTAATTCTAGTTATGTGTTTCACAAATCTCGTGAGATCATCATCTTCAACTGTAACACCCCACACCTTATAATATTAGTACAATTCAAAGGAAGCATGACATGGTTTGGACAAATTGACGCTAATTTTCAAATGTGCTTGAATCTCGCATTA
>JAPFFP010046037.1:0-11246 GCA_026153255.1 Solanum medicagineum
CCCCAATTGGACCAACCCAAGTGGTATGCAATGATACTAACTGATGAAACACGAATAGGCACAAACCACAACTACCATCGGACTGAGACATTATGTTGTATGCGGGTGCAAGGCCCTAATATCTATGCCTATATGCGACTAGGGCCCCATAATCCCAGAAGGTACACCCACGAAAATCTAATTGATAGAACTACTAGTGAACTCACAACCCACCATGAAACCCAACTCTCAATATCACATGATCCAGGGGTCAGTTGTACGTAGGTCTAAGGCTCTAGTGTCTAAGCCTGGACGCCTCCTAAGTCCCCATAAGCCCAAAGGGTACACCCATCACAATCAAGGTGTATAGGTGTATGGATCCACAGGTAATCATTCGGGTCCTCGACCCATCTAGTGACTAGTATCACATGGAGCCTCGAACCCCTATAATGTCAAATGAGGCCTCGAACCCCCTTCCCGACCTGGCCTTCAGTCAGGGCTATATGGTCTGACAATATATATAAAGGTGGACGTAAAACCCCACAGGAGAAAGAATCCCTCTAACATAATCAATAGGGCCTCGAACGAAAGAATAAATAATTGGACCATGAACCCAAGAATAGTCAACTTGGCCTCGAACCTAGGAATAGTCAATTGGTGCTCAGACCTCAGAATCGGCACCCGCTACCTGGCATCCCGATCGTGGTTATCGAACTTAGACCATGGGGCGTGACTCTCGGGTCTTAGACACTCAGACATGACCATCGGAGCTTGAATAGCGGTAGGGAGCATCATCTAGGCTCGAGGTACAAAATAGTCCCTCACTCAACCAATCTGTTCGGATCCAAAACTCCAAAGTCATATCGTGCCCAGAGTGAACATAGGCAATGACACTCACAACCTATATATACCATACAATCCAACCCACACATTCGTATGTCACCATTCCTTAGATAACACGAGTTAAATCCAACCTTAGATAAGGATAAAAAATGCATCAGGACTAACAACTGTATAGAGAAGTATATGTCTCACAGACCAATGTAGGGTCATACCCGCCCTAGGCAAAATATACCACATTCTAGTCAATCACAACTACTTTGAGTAAATATGAACAATCACCCAAGTATCTGCGTGGCTTTATGTAGAGTGTATCTAGGGCAGTGTTGACTTAAGTCTAGCGTAAGGCCCTAAGAGAATAAGGACTCAAAGAATAAACAACAGGGTCCCGAAAACAAGGTATCAACAGGTTTCCAAACCAAAAAATAATCAACAAGGTCCTCGACCCAAGAATAATTGACAGGTATACCACAAGTATACAGAATAACCAAGTCCAATAGAGTCATATCTATACCAAAACAGTCTACAGTGTGGCTGTATCATAGGTATCCAGAGCAAATTGGCCCATTGGAACCATATCTATACCAGAGTCAGTCCACATTACGGAGTGTAATTAACAAACAACCTCACATCCAACATAACATAGTAGCATTAGGCTATATATTTCTACTGTTGCTCCCTAGTACACGTAAGTGTACGTGGTCTAGTGGCCCTGATTAAGGAGCTGGGTTGTCGAACCCAAGGGATTTGAATGGAATCAGCAACCAAACTCAATTATCATATTTATGGTTCTTTTAGTAACAAGATCTGAAGTTATAGCTAAAATAAATGCAAGGAATGAATTTCTTCCAAACTAATCTAATTTTGTAGTTAAAATATCAATTAACAAGCAATTCCAGGATTGTAGCTTTAACGACTCTGTTTAGTCTTAACAAAGTCTATCTATGTATGGGTTCTTGATTACTGATTCACGGGGTTTAAAATACCTGAACAGGGTTGCATGCCTCTGACGACTTACCCTTATTGTCTGTCTAACTACATCATTGAGTAAGGATAGAAAGACAATAAAAATGTATTAAGGTTATCTTCTCGTATTGAACCGAGCGAGATGTAAGGGTAGATATCACAGGTCTCCCTTACACGAATCAACCTAGTTTCCTAGTCGAACAAGCTCCCTATACTATTACATTCTATCCACTCCAATATCTCTCGAATCCAGAGTGAACAACTAGTTTACTCTCTAGTTGATCAGGCTATGAAGTATAGATAAAAATAACATAGGAATAATCAAAAGAACCCATTCATAGATGTTAAGAATTAAGAACTAAACATTGTCTATAGCTACAACCCTAGAATATGGAGACTTAGCCACTCATAGCCATGAAATACACCATGAATGATCTAAAAGACATTAAAAACCAAAGAATCAAGATTATACTAACCAAAATAACCCTAGGAAAAGGTTCTCCGTCGTCTCTACTGTAATTCTTGCATTAAAAAAGTATGAAAACCTAAAGTCTATGATAGAATATAATCTAAAATCCTGTAACTCAACTTTTTCGCATCTTGTCCTCGGGTCAGCAATGCGAACCCCTTGCATACACTAGGTTTTCGCTTGTTTTACTGACTGGACACTTTTACACATCGTTTCCACAAGTCCACAATGTGGACTTGTCACATTTTCCATCTTCGTGCCTTTTTTTGCATTTTTCAACTTCCACAACTTCGTCCCAAGTCTGCGATGCAGACTTTGGTCTTTTTGCTGCTTCCACTGATTCTTATCTTCTAAATTTCAGGCTGTATTCTTCCTTCAAATCCGGGTGTAACTCCGCACTTTCCCAATAAGATAAAAATCCTACAACAACACAACCAACTGACACACTTGGCCTTGTGTTAGCAAAATAAGAGAAAAATAGACTAAAATACCTAGACTCTATGGATTTATCCTCTAACATGTCATCCTCCTTTTTCTTTTTCGACTTTAATGGGAATAGAGGAGGAGGTTTTGGTAATGGAGTTGCCTTATCAGTGCTTGGGTTGGGATTGCCTATCTCATTATTCTGGGTAGTGTTCAGTGTATCCCCATTCTTCTTCTTTAGGACCAACGTAGTCAAGAGACTTCCACTTCTGGTGTTGACTGCATTTACTTGCTTCGGGTTGGGATCAGTGTTACCTGGAAGGACCCCTTGAGGCCTAGAATTTATTGAGCTGGCCAGCTATCCTAACTGCTTCTCCAAGTTCTGTAGATCCTGCTTATTCCTTCGAATCTATTATTCTTATCTATTCTGGTTCGCCAGAATTTGTCTCAACACCTCACTATCAATCATAGTGTTTGGATTGGCCTGTCTTGCAAGCTGTTGTACTGGATGGTTCTCAAAAGTATTACTACCCTATGGTCTCTACTGAGGTGGCCCAAGATTCTGCTGATTTTGCCCCCCCCTTCCCCCAATGAGAAATTTTGGTGGTTCCTCCAGTTCAGGTTATAGGTGTTCTTGAACCCTTGATAACTACCTCTGTTAGCATTGCCCACAAAGTTTACTGCTTCTGGATTAGTTCCGCAGGATTCAGCCGTGTGGTTACCTTCCCCACAAAAATCACACCAACCATTTTGTTATTGTTGTACCATATTGACGAGGGCTGGTTGTTGACCTACCGCTACCGGTGCTTGTTGTTGTAAGACCAAAGCCAAGTTATTGAAGTTCGTGGTCATCACGTTCTGCATGGCCGCCATTTGAGCCTGCAGAGTTGTTATAACATCAACTTCTAACAAACCAGCCTACTTTTAGACTACTAGTCTGCTAGATCCTTTATTCCATTCTGGGTTTGCTTATGCAATCCTATTTAGAAGAGCATACAATTCATCGTATGTCTTCTCCAATGATTGTCCCCCTACAGCTAAATAAAGGAGAATCTTGGTATTGGGTTCCAATCCTTCAATGAAGGTATGGATCAGTACCTCATTACCTTGACAATGGTATGGACAATTGATTAAGAGAGTTTTAAACCTGTCCTACACTTGATACAGATTTTCACCAGACCTCTGCTTGAAGCTCAGGATCTCACTTCTGAGTTTGGCTATCTCGCCAGATGAGAAGAATCAAGTGAGAAACTTATGGGCCAAATCATCCCAGGATGCAATGGAGTTTGGCGACTCAATCTGTAGCCACCTTCGGGCTTCCCCCAGTGGTGAGAGAGGGAACAGGGTCATTCTTACATAGTCATGGTTCATCCCCGTAAGAATGAAGGTGTCAGCAATCTCAAGAAAATTCTGAAGATGGACCTGCAGGTCTTCATGTGGTAATCCGGTGAACTATCCTGTAGAGGGTAACACCTGGACCATGTTATGTTTTAGCTCCCACTGACCACCGGGCTCAGGTTTAATAATGCAGCTAGTGACATTGTGGTTCTTGGGATTGCTACATCCCTCACTGGCCTCGATGCCAGTGGTGTAGCTGAGGGTGTTGGTGGTGCAGGTGCATTGTTGTCGTCATGTCCTCTCCAATAGGGTTAACTTCTTCTTTATTATCCTTTTACTCGATGAGTTCCATTGGTGGTGTTTGGTATAAAATCCCTGCTCTTCTCTTTGATTAACAAAAACATGAGTTCTGATCTTCCAACTTACTGATCAATTAACTGCATAACAACACCGCTAAGATCAAATGTAGCGAACACCACAAAACTAGACAACTTAGATAATCAATCGATTTGCTTCAAATTCCCCGGCAACGACGCCAAAAAATTGTTACTCCCCAGCACACGCAAGTGTACGTAGTCTCACAAGTAATATAGTGGCCCTAATTAAGGAGCCGAGTTGTTGAACCCAAGGGATTTGAATGGAATCAGCAACCAATCTCAGTTATCACGTTTATGGTGCTTTAAGTAACAAGATATGAAGTTATAAGTAAAGTAAATGCAAAGAATGAAATTCTTCTAAACTAATCTGATTTTTACTATCATGATATCAATTAACAAACAATTCCAGGATTGTAGCCTTAACAACTCCGTTTAGTCTTAACAAAGTCTATCTATGTCTGGGTTCCTGATTATTGATTCATGGGTTTTAAAATACCTGAACAGGGTTGCACGCCTCTACTGGCCTACCGTTATTGACTGCCTAACTACATCGTTGAGCGGGGATAGATAGACCAATAAAAATGCATTAATGTTATCTTCCTGTATTATGAATCGAGCGAGGTAGAAGGGTAGTTGTCAAAGGTCTCCCTTACACGAATCAACCTAGTTTCCTAGTCTAACAAGCTCCCTGTACTACTGCGTTCTATCCACTCCAACATCTCTCGTATCCAGATTGAACAATTAATTTACTCCCTAGTTGATCAGGCTATGAAGTATAGATAAAAATATCATAGGAATAATCAAAAGAACCCATTCATATATGTTAAGAATTAATAACTAAACATTGTTTATGGCTACAACCCCACAATAGAGAGACTTAGCCACTCATAGTCATGAAATACATTATGAATGATCTAGAAAACATTAAAAACCAAGGAATCAAGATTAAACTAACCAAAATAACCCTAGAAAATAGTTATCTGCCGTCATTACTATAGTTCTTACGTAAAAACAGTATGAAAAACCTAAAGTCTATGATAAAATATAATTTAAAATCCCGTAAGTCAACTTTTTCGTATCTTAGCCTCAGGTCCAGGACGCGGACCCCTTGTGTACACTGGGTTTTTGCTTATTTTGTTGACTGGATACTTTTACACATCTTTTGCATTAGTCTGCGACGCGAACTTGGAACATTTTCTAGCTTCGCGCCTTTTTCTGCATTTTTCAGCTTCCACAACTTTGTCCCAAGTCTGCAACGCGGACTTTGGTCTTTTTGCTGCTTCTACTAATTTTTATCCTCTAAATTTTGGGTTGTGTTCTTTCTTCAAATCTGGCTGTAACTCTAGACTTTTCCAATTAGAGCAAAATCCTGCAAAAACACAACCAACCAGCGCACTTGGCCTTGCATTAGCAAAATAAGAGAAAATAGACTAAAACAACTAGAATCTATGGATTTACCCTTTCACTTATCTATGTTCGTGGGTATTTTCGGCTAATTAGGCATATAAATACGCCTAAGATCACCTACACATGCAAGTTAAGCCAGAATACATTCCTGTGATAGGGCATTAGCCCACATCCAGCCTTTACTAGGTCTTAACATAGTTCTATAGTTCTAGAACTCAGCTACTATAGTGGCCACAGCTAGTATAGTTCAGAACAACCACAAGTATCCCAAAATAACTGTAGTTAAGTACAACAACTATCCAGGAAGAGAGGCATTAATGAATCATGGCAACAGTGTTAAAATGCATAGCAGGAAATATAACTAACCATCAGCCTTACGATATAATATATACATATACATATATACACACACACATACACAAGGACTTCCAAGCCCAAACAGGCTCGCAATATACATGTATATCAACTTATTCTAGAGGAAAGGAAAGCCTAGCCTACCTAAAAATCGAATCCACGTGCTCTGGATCATTCCATGTGAGTTTCACCCTGCCTGATTGCCTCCAAATGCCACTTCGCTGTCAAAATATGAATCATAATATAATTATGGCAGTTTTGGCTATAGTATCTCAAGAAATGGGGGAGAATAAGTCAATTGCGACTAAAACAGAGAAAATGGGGCCCATGCCAAAATGCTAAACCAATACTCATAAAATGATCATTACACCATCTCAAATCTATAGCTAAAAATTGAGCTCAACACGAGGCTCATAATAATCAGAAACAGCCTAAAAACAAATGACTTTCTTATAGAAAATAATATATATATACAACAACTTCTCAGCCAATTTTCTTAATAATTTAGTTTTCTTAATAATTCAGTCAACTTAAAAAAATCCGAATATACCAGGAAATAGGCCTCAAAAAGTAGTACAATTTAGACCCAAATTTATCAAATTCCAATAAGAAACAGCCAAGATATCTTAACTCGAAGCTTTCTGAAAAATCACAACATAACCCGCAGCTAAAACATCATTTTCACACCAATAGAGTCTACCAATTAATTTTGACATTAGTAAGATGTGTGCCACACAAAAACTCACATAATAAACTCAAATATTACCAAAATATGACTTAAAATGGATAAGAAATAGCATATCGAAGTTTCCGAAATTATATTAAAAATACAGCTGAAAAAAGTAAGTTTTAACTCAAACAATGTGCCAAAATCAGTTTTTGAAGCTCCCATGATATTCCTCTCGGAAAAATATACAAGTTAGGCCTTTGAATCACCAAAATCGACTCAAGAACGAGGAAGAAATCCAATTGCAAAAGTTCTTAAAATGAATTGGCTTTTGCTAGTTTTGTTTCTGGAAATTCTTTCTGATTTATAAACTCTTTATATACATCTTTTTTTCCCTTAACCGTCTCCACGTGGAAGTTTCCCATAGGGCCACATTGTCAGCCATCTTTTATTTATTCAGCAACCGCACAAACTTAATTTTGATGTTCCAGCCTCATCCCAAGTGGGAAAAATACAATGCATATATCAAATCTGATCGAAAACAGCATTCCACTCAACAGTGTAGTCAAAATTCTCATAGGAGGATGTTCTATCCCAATATGGGTCCCATTTCCCAATATCAAAATTTCTAAAGGGGCCAAAATATACCCGGAAGCCCTGAAGACTGAACGAAAGGTCTTCTTAGACCAAACTCAACATTCTGAATCTAATGGTGCAGTCAGAATTTTCATATGGGCCACGCTTCCCAAAGATGTTGACTAAAGTCGTCTATTGACCTGTTCCGACGGCTAAATTTATAAAACTTTATATAATTACACTGAACATGCTCCTAGCCTAATTTGGTCATTTCAGAGTTGATGGGACCATCAGATTTCCACTCCGAGGCCATTTACTAGTACTTTACCTTAAAATTCATTTTACGATTACAATCTCTCGTTCAACTTGAAAAGTTGTATAATTGTCAAATGATTCACCCAACGACCAAACAATCAGTACTAATAAGTCGTGAATAATCCACGGTCACTATGCAAATGCTCAAATTGATAAATATTCATAGGATCACAGAAATGATCTGGAAGGTCATTACATTATCTTTATGGAGTGTCATTAGGGTCTTAAGTCATCCTTATCATAAACTTGCTTGAAGACTTGCAAAATTATAATCATGACTAATAAGTGTATACTAGGAAAAAGCATAGGTTCATATATACAATAACAACAACAACAACATACCCAGTGAGTTCGACAAAGTAGGATCTAGGGAGGGTACAGTGTAAGTAGACCTTACCACTACCTCGTAAGGTACAAAGGTTGTTTTTGAAAGACCCATTGCTTACGGGTCCATATACAGTTGACTTGAAAATCATAAAATTAGATCAAAACATGCATAATCATGTAATATAGCATCAGTTGAATCAAAAATGAAAGAATCTATATAAAATCTAATAAACCTTAGATTGCATGTAAGAGAATTACTTGTAAACCATAGAAATCATGCAATTTATAACAATTCATACATAAATATGTAACTGATCATAGCATAAATCATAATTCATGTAATTGAATGTAAGTTATGAAAACCCCATAAATTTCATACTTGAAATTGGATGAAAAGGTTGAGGATTGTTTAGGCTCCATGGATGAAATGGGTCTATGGATGAATATTCACATATCATGAGTGATTTGCATGAGATTCCTGAAAAATCAATAGCAGAATTGAAATCCCTAGTTTGTTCTCCAATGGGAGTTTGAAGAGGAAGAAGCTTGAGAGATTTTGTGAGCAAACATAAGTCACTAAATATCACAATATAGATTGACGAAAATCCAAGTTTAAAGGTCAGAAAGGCGATGAGGCATCCACTTGATGGGCCGGACTTACGTCACCGAATGGAAGTGGAGGGTGTTTCTAAGGAAAAATTTTCAAGTACTATATATAGATTTTTGTGTAGGAATTCAAGTACAATTCTACTTTCAGCTTTTACTTTTTGCTTAGAATATAGAAACTTCAAATTTTAGCCTTCTACTTGTACTTGAAAATGAGTATTTAGAGAAATTAAGGGGATTAATCTTCCCTCTTTCAACCTCGGGTTTCTAGCTATCATTGACAAGTAGCAAAGTAATTTTAATTTTCATTTTCAATGATAGGCTAAAATCCTAAAACCATCATTGTTTGACAGTGTTTTGTGTAATTGACAGTGATGTATAGTAGGGGTCTTTGTTAATTGATTGAATTGCGGTTAATTTGATATGGGTTTAAGTTTTCCTTCGTCTATTCCTTTATGAATTGCAAACTCAGATCCAGTGTATATTTTTAAATGTTGCACTAAAGTGAAAGAAAATTGTGACAGTTTCAATTAACCCGTTAATTTTAGAGCTGGCAATACGCGCCGGCCCACCCTATCCGGGCTAGAAAAGAGCTAGCTCAGCCCATTAGTATGTGGGCCGCGGGCCTTGCCGGGCCAGCCCACATTTTTTTCATATATTTTTTCTTATACATTTTAAAATTAAATTATAATTTAAAAATATTAAACTATATAGAACATGACAATATTACATAGTATTAGTGTTACTATTACTCCCTCCGTCAATCTTTACTTGTCCACTATACTATTTTGAGATGTCCAATAATACTTGTCCACTTTATGAAATCAAAAGATAATTTGACAGTTAGTTTCTAGTTTACCCTTATCATTAATTGTAGTTATTTTCTTGTTATATTTTCCAAGACATTGTATTTATTATATTCAAAGGGTGATTTAGTAAAATTACCCATATTATTTATTGTTTCTTAATCCATGTACCAAGTCAATAAGGGACAAGTAAAGATGGATGGGGGGAATACATATTATAAAAACCTAATTTATATCTAAGTTTTACTCCCTCTGTACCATTTTAATTGAATTTGTGAGCTAATTCACACATATTAAGAAAAATATTTAAATACAAAATTTGCACTATACTTTCTACCATTGCGTTTTGTAAAATCATAAAAATGTGGTGTAATTTATATCTTAAAAAATATAAAAGTTCAATAAATGAAAGGGAAAATATGGAAAAAATTTCACACATTCACCTTGAACTTTGAAAAATTCATATATTCTGAACATTGAAAGAAGATTTAAAAATTCAATTAATTTGGGACAGAGGGAGTAATATTTAAAATTTTTAAATGAACCTTGAGTTTGGACTCTTATTATTTTTAATACTTTGTTTATTTTTAATTTTAATTATTTTTAATTTGGCCCACGGACCGGCCCAATCCGTATTGCAAAGGGCAAATTCATATCATGACCCAATCCTAGGGCCATGACTGGTGTCGATTAGACACCTAGACCGACATTCAACCCCAAGCTCCATGCTTATGCATACGAAATCTACCAAAATTTTGGCAGAGTTTCCTCTGTTTTACTGACTATCCGCACCTGCAGCAACACCCAGAATACAAAGACAAGCACACATATATATATATACATATCCACGCGGGCCGACAAGGTCTCCGTTGCGGTCCTGCCGCCTAATAAAATATCAAACACAACATAACGCGGTCCCGCCGCCTGATAAGTGTCAAAGCATACAACAAACTCCTACGTATACAAAAACTCTCACACCCACTACCCACAAGTATCCACAGACCTCTATACAAATAATCCGAACGGAAGTACATATACATGACCGACTCGAAATACATGAAAGACATGGAAGACTACCCAAAAGATCGCTCCTGGACAAAGGAGCCCTGCAGCAGCAAACGGAGATCCTAAAGTCGAGGGTGTCACACCTATGCGTCGGTACCTGCGGGCATGAAACGCAGCCCCCGAAAGGGAGGGGGGTCAGTACGGGTTAGGTACCGAGTATGTAAAGCGGTAAGTGTAAACCTGAATGACATTAGCAATATACAATAGAGATAGGGAAAAAAATCAGATCAAATGCAACATCAGAACACCCTTTTAGATAAGAAATCAACCATGCATACCCAAACGGTCACATCACAAGTCTCATCTGCATTAGGGGTGAGCTACACGCATTACGCTCTGCCATCCCTGTAGCCATATCACGGAATAGAGAAAGAATGGGTGAGATACAGGCATTACGTATCGCCGTCCCTGCACTCACGCCACAGGACAGGTCTAGTGTCAGTGAAATATAGGCGTTACGTATCGCCGTCCCTGCAATCACTTCATGGGGTAGGTGAACTACAGGCGTTACGTATCGCCGTCCCTGTGCCCACGCATCATGATGTCAGCCATGTCCTGCTGTGCCACATTTACCTTGGAATATATACATATACTCACATAACTACGTACACGCACGATAATAACCGGCCTGGGAACCGCTGAACGAAACCACGTGGGCACGAATAGAATCGTGAGAATCATATGTATAAAACTAGTTTTAAAACTTATGATATGCAAATTATTTATTTGTG
>JAPFFP010046038.1:0-11245 GCA_026153255.1 Solanum medicagineum
CCAGACGTGCCCAAGACACCAGGAGAGCTCATCAGACCCAATTTGGGGCCAAGGCTATCAACAAAGAGGGCAAGTGGTGGTATCAGTCTCATGACGAGATGAAGTACTACCCCGACATACCGATTGACGTGGATTCCCTTAGGGCGAGTACCCCCAGATTCTCAACCGTTGCAATCAATTGAGTTTGGGGTTCTTGTTTCAACCACCCATGCCATGCAATCTGAGTGTGGTGAGGGAATTCTATGCCAATCTAAGCCAGGACTTGTGGTCCCAATCAATGATTGTTCGAGGACTGGAGGTGAACTTCTCACCTCTTGCTATCAACCTGGTCCTAGACACCCCCGAAGAGATCCAAGCGGGTGCTTTCAATGAGATGTGCCTTCACCCATCCTATCAGGCCATCAGATATATTATTTCAGGGTGGAGTTCCATGGCTAAGTGGGCCAGACATGCGGAGCGGGGCTATCATATCCCCTTTCCATTTACTCACATGTCCAAGGAGGCTCGGGTCATTGTAAAGATAGTGAAACCCTTTCTTTCCAAGGAAGCACTTCACAAATGTAACGAGAGATAGAGTGTATCTCACATATGCACTCATGACGGGCATGCCACTGAACTATGAAGCTATCTTCCGGATGGCGATAAGGAAGGCCAAGACCCACAAGGGTCACAGGTATGCTTTCGGGGGCCTTATTATTACTTTATGTCGTGCGACAGGTGTCCCTGAGGAGGAGGCCGATTACTGCCCGGTCATCCAGGCCCCCCTATGGTGCCACCAACATTAAGGGGCCGGACGTGACCTTGGCCCAGTATTGACCACCGCGGAGAGAGCCTACCGGGATGAGTTGATTATGGGCTGCATGTACGACCTAGAGATGTTGCAACACCAGACTGGCGGTTAGCCCTCCACGAGAGAAGAGTTGCATAAGGTTGAGTTGCAATACCCTCTCAACGACCATGCCCAAGTCGTTCTTCGTATTAGACCCCATTTTATTGAGCCTATGAAGGATGATATGCACACGAACCCAGGAAAGGCGCATGATGAGGAGGAGGATGAGCTCGAGGAGGATGAGATAGCTGATGAGCCACCGACCTATATGGGGGTGAGCCCATCCTACAAGGGCCCACTGATGAGTGAGCACCTTCATTCCCGCCTCACAAGTTTTGTATGGTTAGCACTGAGGGCAGTGTTAAGTGTAAGTATGGGGTGGGGATTGATTGATTGTTATGTTTCTATTTTTCCATTTCTATTGGCATGTATTAAGACCACTATTTATATTTCTACTTTATGATGTATGGCTTATCTTTGGACAGCTATGTTAATGTTAGGTTTGGACATCTTGGCTTTTAATTTGGGTCTGTAATTAATAGTAAATTTGAACTATATTGTGCATGAATGTTCGATTCTGGTGATATGATATAGATGCACAAAATTGAGTAGTGAATTATGGTAGTTGTGGCCTGTTGCAAATAGCTGTGTTAGTCATAGTTGAGTGATAGGGGCCCTATGATGGATGAATGACAACCGTCCTAAGGGCATTCGTCAAATCGAGTTCATGTAGAGTGTAGTGGTGTGCAAGTGAGCATCGAGCGCAAACACTCGAACATAGTTAAGGTTATTTGCATGATCCTTGTAAGTCACAATTGTGGCATACTTAATTAATTGAATTCATGGGAATACCATAATAGGAACTCTAGTGCTAACCTTGTGATGAAAGTGTGCCAAGAGTAAGTGAGCTAATTGTGAGTATCTGTTGTGATAGGTTCGAGAACTTTCCTGGTATGAGAGTAGACTTGGTAGGAGTTGGAACTAAAGGAGAGGATCTACGCGTTTCTTTCATAGATGAAAATGGCCCTAGTTAGCCCTTTTGAGCTTTACCCTATTTGTTGGTTAACCAAAATTTGAGCCAATCCCTTTTCTTTGATCAATTATCCGTATTTGATCCTAATTCCCTAGCGTTTTAGCACGGTGAACAGTGGAGAGGGGACTTGAGTAGACACCCGAGGGTTGAGAATTATTAAAGTGTCGAAAAAAAAGTGTCAACCAAACAGTATGGTCTGCGATGCCTCCGCGTCGCAAAGCAGACGCGAATGCACACTGTTTTGGCCCCTAAAAGATAAGAATTAAATCAGTGCTGATCCGCGATGCCTCCGCGTCGCGGACCCATCGCGGATGCACACTGATTTGAAAAAAAAATCTAGTCATTTTCTATTTAGGGTGTCTACGTATTTGTAGTAGGTTTATTTTGTGGTCAGATGTAAATAAATAGGAGTACTTATAGCATGAATTCAAGGAGGGTAACAAGGGTTGTTGAATCAAGGAAGCATTAAAGGACGTGAAATGTGTGTTACGAGAGCATGGGAATTGAACTGTGTCAGCTATATCCATAAATGTATCCCACCTATCCGCAGCCTACATTACAGCCAGACAAAGACCTACGAGATCCTAAGAAAAATTCTAACTAGGTCTACGTTTACATTAAGGGCAAGCTTATGGAATCTAGCAGTAACTTGAAACATCTTTTCGAAGAGTGAGAGTTGTTGTGTACCCATTCTTAATCTTCTGATTAGATTCTTAGTGGTGTGCATCGGAAATTCTTCTTAGCGAGGGTACATGATCATTCTAGGTCAGTAACTGGATGAACTGTTAAATATTTTGCATGGGTCCGCATATATACATGAGTGCTAGGAGCGAGTAGTTTTTGCAGAGGGCACTTTAAGTGCTCACCATGGTTCATAGAGTGCGATCATATGATGTTTTCTGTACATACTACTATAGGGAGTCTCATGCATGTGTAGTAGTTTGCCTGAGGACGGACAAAACTCTAAGTGTGGGGTGGTGATCTTAGGCGTATTTACAATCCTAATTAGCTAATAATGCCCATAAATAGAGATAATTCAGAGGGCAAAGTCAAAGAATCTAGGTGTGTGAGTGTATTTTTCTCTTATTTTGGTAACATAGGGCCGAGTGCGCCTGTTGGTTGTGTTTTTGTAGGATTTTGCTTTGATTGGAAAGTTCAGAGTTAAACTCGGAATTGAGGGAAGAACACAGCCTGGAAGTTAGAGGAGAAAAGTCAGTAGAAGCAGCCAAAAGACCAAAAGTCCACGTGGAAAACTTGGGAATGAGGTTATGGAAGCTGAAAAATGCGAAGCTGAAAAGTGTGCAAGGTCCGCGTCGCGGACCTATGCAAATATTGGGTAAATCTGTCTAGTCCACAATTTAAGCGAAAAGTCAGAAAAACAAGGGGTGCGCATCGCGGACTTGAGGACCCGATACAGAAAAGTCGAATTATAGAATTTTTATTATTATTCTATCTTAGACTTTAGGTTTTTATATTTTGATTTTACGCAAGAACTTGAGTAGGGACGATGGAGAACTCTTTTCCACAGTATTTTGGCTAGTTTAATCTTTATCCTTTGGTTCTTGATATTTTCTAATTCATTCATGATGTATTTCACGTTAATGAGTGGCTAGGTCTCCATATTCTGCGGTTGTAGCCATAGATAATGTGTAGTTCTTAACTTTAAACATCTATGAATGGTTTCATTCGATTATTCCTATATTATTTTTATCTATACTTCTTAGCCTGATCAACTAGGGGGTAAATTAGTTGTTCATTTTGGATTCGAGAGATGTTGGAGTGGATAGAATACAATAGTATAGGGAGCTTGTTCAACACTAGGAAACTAGGTTGTTTCGTATAAGGGAGACCAGTGACAACTACCCTTACACCTTGCTTGGTTCACATACGGGACGATAGCTTTAATGCATTTTTATTGGTCTGTCTATCCCCGCTCAATGATGTAGTTAGACAATCAATAATGGTAGGCCGGCAGCGGCGTACAACCCTGTTTGGGTAAATTAAACTCCGTGAATCAATAATCAGGAAATCAGACATAGATAGACATTGTTAAAACTAGACAGAGTCGTAAAGGTTACAACCCTGGAATTGTCTGTCAATTGATATCTTGTCGTAAAAGTTAGATTAGTTATTAGAAATTTGTTCTTTACAATTTGTTTTACTTAAATCCAAAACTCTTCTACTAAAAGCATCATAAACGCGATAACTGAGCTTGGTGACCGATTTAATTCAAATCCTTTAGGTTCGACAACCTGGCTCTTTAATTAGGGCCATTATATTACTTATGAGACCACGTACATTTGCGTGTGCTGGGGAGCAACAATGGGACATTTTCATAGTTATTGAGCACAATGCATGTTTTGGGAGTAGTATTGAGTATCGATGTGGGTATGAATTCAGATAACTCTAATCCCATAAACTACGTAGCAGCGTAGGATAGGATTGCACTAGATGTACAACTCCTCATATGCCACTGAGATGGCCAGTTTATATGGATCCCCAACACTTCATCCCTTATCCCGACAAGGTATAAAATGGCTCTGGCAACGTAGGTAGGACGTTGTATCATCACGAAGCTCATAGTGATAGTTGTTGTTAGAAAAACTCCCCAAGTTACAGTATACATTATTTTCAGACACAGACAGAGTTCATATATTTATGCATTAGATCAGATATTTTGCTATAATGCATTACTTATGTTATTGACATATTTCTACATTGCATTTGTCATTTGAGCATTATATCCTGAGTTTCCTATTTTTGGTTATTTTACATACTCGTATATTTCATGTATTGACATCCTTTGGACCTGTATCATTTTATGATGCAGACACAGGTGATAGAGTCCCTCAGTAGGCATATCACCAGGTCATTTCTACTTAGCTAGTGATGAGACTTCTTTGCAGCCAAAGGTTCCTTGATGTTATTCCTTTTAGTTTCAGTTATTTTCTTTTAGTTTGGGGTAGTCATGGCCTATTACAGTATCCTTTCTCTAGTCATGATTAGTAGAGGCTTCATAGACTGATAGACAGTATTTTAGTACCTCTTTCAGATTGTTAACTTCCCAGTTGGTCTGTTTCATTATAATTTCAGACATGGATTTAGTGTTTGTATTTACTTCTAGCCTATCATTATTGTTTAAGTCTTTTGCTGAGTAGAATAGCCAGGCCAAGTGGTTCGCTTGGGACCAGAAATGGTTTCTGAGTACCAATCATGTCTAGGGTGTAGACTCGGGGC
Organism: Solanum medicagineum; assembly: GCA_026153255.1. Taxonomy (NCBI): domain Eukaryota; kingdom Viridiplantae; phylum Streptophyta; class Magnoliopsida; order Solanales; family Solanaceae; genus Solanum; species Solanum medicagineum. The sequence goes on from JAPFFP010046038.1 coordinate 5,100, forward strand.
ATGACAAGCAAATGCCTTAACCACATGAGCTGGAAGTCGTTTGCTATAAAGAGTGTCCTTTAAATTATTTTGAATTCTAACATTTTATTTTTAATATACCATATTTTGTAAAGTTCTCTACGAAACTGTGTTACGTGATACCCCTTGAACTAACGTAGATCCGCCCTTGGGTCTATGTTAGCCCATTTTCTGAGTGAGAATATAATTTGACACAAAATGACATTTTAATAAAATATTTTTTTGTTTGAGATTATGGTGCCACACGAAACGTCGCCAAATATTGAACATAAGTTGAATACAATTGAAACATGGAATATGTTAAAGTTTTAGGAATTTTACAATCATTGAGTTGTTTCTTTTTCTTTTTCATTCTTCTATTTATTCTGTCAGGCCCCAGGAGGATACCTTCAGCATGGCCGGAACTTGAAGAACCATTATGATTCCCTAAGAGAACCACTTGAACTCATTGTCAAATCATTCTCAACAGCGGAAGAAATACTCTAGGAAAGAACTCATCGTCAAATCATTCTCAACAGCGGAAGAAATACTCTAGGAAAGACATCAAATATTATCATGAAACATAGTTTCCAATGGTCAAGTTTGGAAATACAATAACGATTCCCTACTCAATGTTTATGAAGCCTTTATCTAACAATCTAGATGGTGTCATGATAGGCCATGGCTACCTCAATCAAAAGAAAATAAGAATACTCAATAAAGGAAAAAGGGCTCCTTCGAAGGTAGGGGAGGCTCACCAATTCTGAATGCAAGAAGTTGTACCTCAATGATACCTTGGCTGAAGTCCTCTATCACCTATATCTGCTCATTAACGATGCAGGACCATATGGATATCAATATATGGAATATACTAATATATAAAATGGCTCAAGGAAACAGTAAAGCTCAAACTCAACAGTCAACTCAACTTAGACTCGACTCTTCAACTCATAACTCAACTAAGTGAATATGTAAAGTTTAAAGATTGAAATCATGCTTTGAAAATAGACTTATTATGATGTAATTCAGTTTAAAACATGATATTCTCAATTAAGTTTTGCTTGGGAGTTTCTCTAACCGATATCCAATCCCACCACCTTTAGTTTGGTGATGTAAAATGAAGGCGACGTCGTTGCCACGCCCGTTCTAAACTTGCCAAGGTAAAGGACGATCAAACTCTCTCTTGGATCCAAAGTAAAAGTCTATCTTTTTGGGACATGAGTCACCAGAGTTAACTACACTACTATCCTATGCTGGCAACGTAGAGTATGGGTTAGAGTAGGTATAAAGCTCGGTTGGTTAGTTGCAAACGGTTTCACACAACGATCGGGTATCAGTTATAACTCTACATTCAGTCCAGTGGTAAAACTTGTTACTGTGAGACTCATTTTGTCGCTTGCAGTTCAACACAATTGGCATTTGCACCAGTTGGATGTGAATAGCGTGTTTCTTCAAGGACACCTCGAAGAAGATGTTTATATGTGTCAACCTCGTGGGTATGTTCATCCTCATTTTCCTCACTATGTGTGTAAATTAAAGAAAGCAATGCAGGGCCCTCGAGCCTGGTACTCCGAGTTAAAGCAATTCTTGCTTCAGATTGACTTTCAAAAGTCTAACTCTGACTCTTCTATATTTATTCGTCATCAAAATGGAGCACTGGTGTTATTTACAAAAAAGTAAATAGATTACCAAAAAAGTAGCTCATGTTTTATTTACATAAAAAATACCCCAAAATCAGCGAAACTATATATGACTATACAATATAGTTTGTCAAAAGTTATAGAAAGTATACACAACTATACAATGTATATTACCTATACATGAGATATACATTAAATATACACAAACTATATATGCTTATACAATGAGAGCTATTTTTTTGTAATTATTTTAAGTGAAGTGTCCCTTAGTGTAATTATGCCTATTTTTTACCTTTTTTTTTTTTTTTTGAATTGTGAAAACTAGAAATGCTTTTCTATGTAAGAAAAGATTTGGTTATCAATTCTTAAAAATAGAGACCTTATCTTCCACAAAGGACAATGGTAATAAGAAGATTATCAAGTTATGTACAATGAAAGGAAGATTTGATTTTTGAACTTTTAAGATCATCAAAACTTGAAAAGGAAAAATGAAGAAATTGGGCACATATGGAAGTGAATGAACCCAAAAAAAAAAAAAAAGAAAAAGAAAAAGACAAAAGAAAAGAAAAGAAAATAATTTGCATGTGAACAATGAAAATCTGAATGGATGGTCTCCAAATATTAGAAAAACGGCTACAAGTCGCAACCAATTTAAATGCACAAGAAATCAAATAAAGGAGTGCCCCAAAATCAAATCAACCAACCATTTTGGCTCCTTCATATCCTTATTCCTTACCCCTTTAGGATGAGATAAGATTTATGCCACGTGGCAACACTTCTTGTGGCTTAATTATAATAGACAATTATTAGCTCACCCGTGTTACGGGATATGTTGTTGTTATTAGCTCACCTATGCGTCAACCTCGTTGGTATGCTCATCTTGATTTTTCTTATTATGTGTGCAAATTAAGAAAAAGTAATTTATGGACTTAAGTCGGTTCCTCGAGCCTGGTACTCTGAGTTAAAGCAATTCTTGTTTCAAATTGACTTTCAAAAGTCTTAACTCTGACTCTTCTCTATTTATTCGTCATCAAAATGGAGCACTGTTTTTATTTTAAAAAAAAAGTAAAAAGTTTATCAAAAAAGCAGCTCATGTTTTATTTACATAAAAAATAGTCCCATATCAGCGAAACTATACATTACTATGCAATATAGTTTGTCAAAATTATAGAAAGTATGCACTACTATACAATGTATATTAATTATACATGAGTTATATACTAAATATATATTATGATATACTAGGTTTATTCCTATATTTATACTTTTATATTTCCAACCTCTGAGTTAAAACTGTATTTAACAAGAAGCAACAACTAAAAGTTTAAAATATTTTAGTAATCTAATATCAGATTAATTTAGTATTTTATTTGAATTTTATATTTATTATTATTTAAATAAAAATAAATGTTATACACTCAGATATTTAGATCGAAACAAACAATTTTAACTATTTAATTTTCAAATTTCAATGCAATATCTTACTATTGAGACGTGCATTCAGATTTTAACATATGTAATCCATAAAAGAGAAATTATTTATTCTTCATAAATAGCAAAAGTGGAAGAATAGGAGAGATTTATTGGTCAACAATATTATAGTATTTTTTTAATATAGCATGCCGCTTAAGCAATAAAACATGGCATTGAATATCCTACTTGCAATGTAAACAACAAAGCATGAGATTGACTAACCAATTAATTATTTATAAGTGAAGCAGGAAAAGAGTTGATCAATGGAAAAAGCAAGAAAGGTCGATGGTTCAAATTTGGAAGCTCAGCCTAATGTTCAAGAACTTGCAAAACAAGTAGCACCATTCCACAGAGATATATTCGTGATGATATAGAAAAGATATATGATTCTTCAATGTCATTGCCTCAAATTCCAGTCATGACATGGAAAAACTCTCACATGATCATGATTTAGAGCTTCGGAGGCTTCATTTAGCTCGCAAAGAATGGGATTTTTCCAGGTATATATATTATACATTTCAAGAAACAACTTCTCTATCTCTATGAAGTAGTGGTAAGGTCTGCGTACATTTTACTCTCCCCAGACCCCACTTATGGGATTTAGACTTTACGATTTGAATTTTATGATTTTAAACTAAAAATATGTCAAATGCATGTTAATCTTGTGATCTTAAATATGCTATGCAGAAAATTGAAATTAAAGACTTACCAAAAATAAAATAGTCACTTTTTTAAAGGAACTAAGAAAGAAAGTAGGTCAAACAAATTCAAAAGGAGACAATATTATTTACATTACACAAATTTGTTTTAAAATTCAAACTCTCAACTATGAACAATAGAGATTATCCCTCTTTAATCCTATCATTATACCAAAAAGAATCTTTAGCAGTAATTAATTAACGGCAGTAACTTAATTACTGCTAAATATATATATTTTTAGTGGCATTTAGCATTCTTTTGTAAATGTTTTTAAAGCCTCCAGTGACATTGAATTTAATGACAATTAACTATTGTTGGTAAAGGCTTTAATCCTCTTTGTTAATATTTATTGTTGCTAAAAGTTGCTTTTTGTTGTAGTTGTGATATCTATTTTACTCTTGATATCTTTTATATATAAGTAGTATTTTAAAATTTTATTTAATAAAACTTTGGTTCTTCGTTAACCTTACACCGAACATCAAAGAATTGAAGTTTAAAAAAAAAAATGACACTAAAAAATCAAATTAGTTTGATTCAATTTGATTTTTCAATTTTTCGATTTTATGCGCACTCCTTGTCCTGTTCAACCAAATTTTGTCATCATCCAAGTTAAGACATCCCATGCACAATTCATTAGTGCTGGCAGATAATATTATACCAACTAATATTCATGTCCTTCAACTTTGGATGTGGATAAAAGACACTTAAATTTTTATAAAATTGAATAAGTGTGTCCTATGTGGTATAATACACTAAAGACAGATATTATCATGTATGAGTGTAGGGATACTTGTAATGCATGAATTCACCATTGCTAAATATATATGTTAGTGTTGCAGGTGGTGAATCATGGTGTGACTTCATAGTTGATGGAGAAAGTGAAGTCAGAAATCCGAGCATTTTTCGATCTACCATTGGAAGAGAAGAAGAAGTGCAACAAAAGGGATGTCTTGAAGGATTCGGTCAAGACTGTTTTTTTTCTGAAGCCCAATAGTTAGACTGGAATGAATTGTTTTACGTGATCACTCTCCCTCTCTATTTGAGACAACCTCACTTACTCCCTAACCTCCCTATCTCGGTGAGGTAAATATTCTTCCATGGACAAATTAAGAGGTCGTTTGGTAAGGTCTGTGTACATTCTCACCGAGGAAATAGCCTCTCTACCTTGTGAGATAGTGGTATGGTCTACGTACATACTACCCTCCTCAGACCCCACTTATGGAATTCCTCTGGGTATTTTGTGTTAGCTTCCACGGTAGAAGCTCTGTAAGTGAAACAGGTAAGAAGAGAAGGGAGAGGAAGAAAAGAAAGTAAGAGAAATTCTGAAAAATGGTACTGTTTGTAGAATACATCCATATATATAGTTACATTGTTAGTTGGTTACAGCTGTCAATCTAACTACCTTGTAACTACTTTCTAACCACTTAACTGCTTCACTAACTAACTTGAATAAGGACTAACTAATTATCTGAAATCACAGCAGCTTGATCTTCTTCTCAACATGTTGTTGTTGTTGGTTATCCGATGTATTCTTTTGAGATTTTAGTTATTGCAGGGACATCTTGGCAGAGCACATCAAGGAATTCAAGAGCCTAGCAATTAGCATTTTGTGTCAATTGGCACTTTAAAGATAGATGAAAAGGAAATGAGAGATTTATGCAGTGATGGTATGCAGGTACTAAAGATGAATCATTATCCTCCATGCCCTGAGACAGAAAGGACATATGGCCTAAATCCTCATTCTGATGCTGATGCACTCACAATTCTTCTCCACTTGAATGAAACTGAAGGCCTCCAAGTCCGAAAAGACGACCTCTGGGTGCCAGTAAAGCCAATCCCAAATGCTTTGACCATCAATATTGGCGATCTTATGGAGGTATAATCCACAATTTCCTATGTGCAATTTAGCTAGATGCTATTTTTGTAAGAAAGAGCTAATTTTCTAATACCTATAGTACTATTTGACTTGGCACGCTACAGATATTGAGCAATGGGGTTTATAGAAGCGTTGAATGCAGAGCAGTTGTTAACTCGAGAAAAGAGAGGCTATCTCTTGCAATATTTTATATCTTTAACCTTAACTCTGAATTGGGACCTGCACACAGCCTCATTGGACCAAATAATTCTCCAATTTTCAAAAGAGAATGCTTCAGCAAATGTTTGCAGGTTTTTGCTAAAAAAAAAATAGTTGGAAAATCGTTTGTTGATCTCATGAAGATACAGACTAAGGATGAAGAATCCTAAAATTGCATTCCTTGTTTTGATCAATTTCCACGAGATCGCCGGCTGAAGAAGAAGACGAATTGGGAATTAGGGCAAAAGCCCTGTTCTCAGCTT
>JAPFFP010046039.1:0-11244 GCA_026153255.1 Solanum medicagineum
AATAAATTTACATTTGGTCCCAACTTTACCAAATTGAACCAATTAAGGACTTATGGGTTCTAACTTACGGGTTCTAATAGTTGAAAAGTTCATATTCCCCACAACTTTGTGATTCTAGATTGCGAAGTAGAGTTTGATGTTCCAATCATCTTGGAAGAAAATTCCTTGCCATTGGTCGAGCACTAGTGGATATGGAAGCCAGTTAATTAAGGTTTAGATTGAATGATGAAGAAATTGTCTTCAATATCTCTCAGGCTATGAAGAAAGCCAAATAATTAGAAGAATGAAGTTTGGGCAGTTGGTGAAGTCTGAGTAACCAAGTTGTCCAAGCCATGCCGCAACAATAAATCAGGCACTATTTGGGAGGCAACCCAAGGTTTTCGATGTAATAGTTATAGTTGTAGCTTTATTATTCATTTTTAGACTCATAAGTAGTTTATTTTCTTGTATTTTTGTTGTAATCTTGGACATTGGGCTTGTTGCATATAGGGTGATAGTGTGTTCTATGAAGAATGTGCCGATACGTGGCTAAGTCGACCACTTTTGGCTGAGAAGGGCATCAAGAAGTGCCTCTACAACTTGTTCTACGAGCCGTACATCACTTTATAACCTGTACATTTAGAGTTCGGATGAAGAAGTTATACCGGCTTTTGTAGAACTCGTCTGTGTAGGGGTATATATGGGTTTTTTTGCCAAATTTCGTTCTATTAACGGCATTTCAAAAATTTAGTAATTTCTATTAGTCTTTTGGGATTTCTATGGTATCTTAACATTTCCTGAAGACCTAAACCCTACTCCTGAAGATCAAATTTACTCCTCCTAATTGGATTACACTCTCAAATTCTCCCAAGAGCCTCTACCAAACTCCAATAAGAATTCAAGGAAATTCAAGAACAAGTTGTGGATCTCAAGACCCCATTCCAAGCTTCAAGTCTTTCTCAACTCAATTTCAAGAAATTCAAGGTATAAAGTATGTGGGTTTCATTCATAGGTTCCTTTCACCCATGAAGCCCAACCTCCCTTTTAAAGAAAAATTGCATGATTTCAAGTTGTATTTCTTTTGGCTATCTATTATTATGAAATATGAGCATGAAATGATTTGTAGTTTTGTCAAATATTGTTGACTATCCATAAATTTCTATTTTAAGCTTATACTATGAAGTGATCTTTGTCTATTGAGACTACACATGATTCAAGCTATGAAATCTATGAACTATTGTGAAGTTTTGATATGATTTACAATTTACCCATGATAGGGTTTTACCATGATGTAGGTGGGCTGATTTACATGATTTTAAGATGCATTGATTTCACTATTCATGATCAATACTCTTGCATTTTGCGTGATTTGAACATGTCCTCATATGTGCCCACTATGTGTTTTATGAAATGCCAAGTTAAGAAATTCTGGAGATATGTATGTGTTTTACAAGTCAAGTGACTTCATCATGAATATAGGCTATCAAGTATGCAATCAATTCATGAAATTATCTATGATTATGCAAGTATGAAGCTAACCTCCCCCCCTTTTTTTAAAAAGATTATACTTCTTGTGAGACTTTTGATGTTAATGCAAGAGTAATGTTTGATGATGATCTATTCTTATCTTTTGAAGTTGGAATCACCATTAGAGGACAACGATGTTTAAAAGCTACTCGTGCCTGATTCTATGTTTCTCATAAGTTATTAAAGTTATGATTATTTCAATTATTCCATGGGATTAGGCTTAGCATCGATGGATGGAGGGTTTGCTCTCTTTCTTTGAACTATGTGCCACCATAGGACTATGTTATACCCTTGCAATACTAGTGGATCCATTTAGTGCATTTTCTCTTGAAGTTCTTCCCCGTAAGGTGAAATTATTCATGAAATCCTTTCTGAAATGGGATGCGCTCCCGTAAGGAAGGTTACTTCCCGAAATGGGACGGGCCCTTGTAAGGTGAAATTACTAATGAAACCATTTTCCAAATGGAACTTGCTCCAGTACGGAAGGTTACTTCTACGAAATGGGATGGGCTCCCGTAAGGTGAAGTATGGTTTACCTTGGCAAGTAGACCACCTCTTTACCGGTGAGGGATAATCATCAGGATTCCAAGTTATAGCTCGCTTTGTCTTATTTTATGTAGGTTGAGGTCTCTTCCCAAACTTACGTATTATGATCTATACAAATTGAATGATTTGCAAAGAATGATTTACTTAAGCATTGATCATACATGCCATATTGCTATTATTGTTATCTATTGCTTATCATTATGCATTTTTACTATGCAGCCTATCTCTTGTTGAATTGTATCCTACATACTTAGTACATTCAAACTTACTAATGCATACTCTATGCCTACATGATGTTACCATGTCAGAACCGGAGCTCTACTTGATCATCATCCTCCTCCGCGTGGCTAGTAATATCTATTCAAGCAAATTGGTGAGTTCTCAATTTCGAGGACATGATTCTCTAGATTTATGCTATGTATTGACTCTTCTTATGTTCGAAACTTATTATCATGAGGGTGAGCCCGGTTGCTTGTCTTCGCCCCCGCTAAGTTCTATGGTGTTATTGGACAAGTTATGTATTATGCTTGAGTTTTGACTCATCTATGTTATTTAAGTACTAAACTCTCTCCCTTAGTCCAAATTTCCCTTGTTTATGTTTTCTCTTGTTGTTTATTCTTGCTTCCGCAACTAAGGATGTGTGTATGATTTTGTAAGAGGCTTGTTTGGGGTTCCTTTTGTTTTCCCATTCGCCGTGTCATATCTAGGCCCTAGTTTGGGTTATGACATTTTCAAACCAGAATCAAATAGCCATCTAGCAAACCAATACAGGCTAGTACATGTGACAACACAACTATGGCAAGTGAGGTACTATCAATAATCCACAATCACTAAATAAGTTTAATGCAAACAACGCCAATGCAAGTGTCCTTATAGAAAGAAGCCCATATCTGACACTCAATGATGTTTTCATGTATAACCTTCGGACTATGCAAAATCGCTTTCTCTCATAAAAAATATTCATGCATCATGCCTAATACCATAGGCTTGGCCCTATACTCATGACTAAGACTTTCATCTACTTGGACTAGGATCACGTTAGGACTTTCTAGGTTTGTAATGTAGGCTCAAGGGGCTTTGGTATGGTATTCTGGGAGCATAGTGACTAAAGGCCCTCCTTGAAACTGCATTGTCCTACACTTTGCCCTACCAACTCAGTTATTTTCATCTCATTTTCCCTTTCTCCTATTTCAAGTATTTTTGGGTGCTTTGTTTTAGTTTTTCAGCTCTTTGCCTTGATTTTACACTTTCTTTCTTTTCAACTCACAACTACGGCATCATTCCTTTTTATTGAACCTAGTACATCATTTTTCCCTTTTTTCTACATCACTAACTTCCCCCTTATATTTGTGTTTCAACCTTACACCAGCCACCCTCAACTTAGGCTTTTGGCCAGAGTTGAGGTGCACAATATCCATCCTCAGAACCAGGGCCACTTTTGGTAGCCACCCTGAACTTAGGCTTTTTGCCTCAGTTAAGGTGCACAATGTTCATGCAAAGACCAAGGCCAATTTTAGGATTTTACTATAACAAAGCTAGGTTAATCAGTTGTTTGCAAATAATAGGTACATATTAGGCTCAAACATTAGGAACAAGGGATATACTACAATTTTTGTTGGTCATTTAGGCTAAGTGGGTTTTTAAGAACAATGACCTAAGATCCTTTCCTAATCCAATTAATCTATAGTCCAACTTAGAGTAATAGAGCAAGATTTGTGTTAGCACATAACACATGAATTTAGCAATTCAAAGCTCATACTCAGATGGCATTGGCTACATCATCAACAAAAGACTCTCATATCATGCTTTTTTATCCCAATTTATCGTCACTTATCATAACAAACATTGTCAACACACCTAAACATGTATGGTTGCTATATAGACTACTAACCAAAATTTTTGTTGGTATCATTTTTCAAACAAAACACAAAAAACATGCTATATGCCACAGGTATTGGTACTATATGCCACAGGTATTGGTACTATATGCTGCAAATACTACCTAAACATCTTAAACATACTGGTTCACAGAAAGTCAATATCTATAGGGAAAAAGAACACAGAAAAGAGAACCCCAGGATCAAAAATTGGGGTAGCTATGGACCCAAGCTACTCAGGCTTCACTAAGGCCCACAACTACCCACATCCTATCGAAAAAGGTGCATTGTCCCCAATGCATACAATGAAAGAAAAACTAAGTATAAGGGGTCAAAAATCATACCTGGTCACCTAAGCGCCAGTATCCACCTTGGGTTGCCTCCCAAGCACCACCTGATTTAATGTCGCGACACGACATAGATGGCTTGAGTACTCAGGCCTCCTCAAGATCCTATTCTTCTATAGTTTTTATTTCTTCCATGTTTCCAACGTATGGCTTGACGCTTTAGCCATTTACCATGAAAGTCCCTCTATTTCTTCTCTCTAACTAAATAGCCATATGATTGAAGACATGTGCTACTCGAAAGAGTCCCAACCATCTAGATTTGAGCTTTCCAGGGAACAAATTTAACCTTGAATTATAGAGTAGCACCAAATCCCCTAGTGCAAACTGACGATTCTCTATGCGATGATCATGTTGCAGCTTCATTGTTTGTTTTTACAAGGCTGAGCTCTCAATACGCCTTCAATCAAAACTCATCAAGAACATTGAGTTAGCTCAAACTAGAGTTTATTGCATCATTCCAATCTACAATCAACTACTTCAGCGTCCACATTAGTTTATGCTCAAGTTCCACCGACGAATGGCATTCTTTCCTAGAGACAAGTTGGTAGGGGGACATGCCTATAGGGTCTTGAATGTTGTCTGGTATGCCCATAATGCGACATCTAGCTTTCCGCGATCAATTTGACTGATTTGCATTCATAGTCTTAGATAGATTATTTAATTTCCCAATTAGACACCTCCACCTGCCCTCTCATTTGAGAATGGTAAGGAGTCGCCACCCCCTGATGTTTCACCCCATACTTTTCAAGAAGAGCCTTGAAGAGACATTTGTAAAAGTGAGACCCTCTATCACTAATGATTGCCTGAGGGGTGCCGAACCTTGAGAAGATGTTCTTTTTCAAAAATTCAGTGACACTTTTGCCCTCATTATTGGGTAGAGCCGCGGCCTCAACCCTCTTCGATACATAATCCACAACAACTAAGATGTACTTATTTCCATGTAAGCTAACAAAAGGTCCCATAAAATCTATACCCCATATATCAAAATAACTCAATCACCATAATGGGGTTTAGAGGGAACTCATGTTTGGGGGAAACACCACCTTCTCTTTGGCACCTATCATAAACTTTGGTTTAGTCGTGGGCATTCTTGGTGGATGGTGTGCCAATAATACACACTGTAAGATCTTGTGTACTATCCGAACTCCACTATGATGCCCCGCCTACCAATGACGAGTGACATGCCTCACGGATGCTCATCATCTTAATCTCAGGAAACAATGACGAATAATCCCTTCAGCACATATACGAAACAAGTATGGGTCATCCTAAAAGAACTTCCTCACATCAAACATGAACTTTCGACGCTGATGTGTGTTCAGATCAGGCGACACAATGTCACTTACTAAGTAGTTTGCATAGTCTGAAAACCATGGTATTAAGTCAAAGGATGCTGCTAACACACTCTCATCTTGAAAAGAATCATTTATCTCCACTGCATCATCAAACTTTGCCATTGCCCCATCTTCCAATATGGAAAGGTGATCTGTGACCTGATTTTCTATCCCTTTCCTGTCGATGATATCGAAGTTGAATTCTTGCAGGAGAAGTACCCACCTTATCAACCTTGATTTTGCATCCTTTTTTGCCATCAAGTATCTTAGTGCAGAGTAGTCTATGTGCATGCACCACCACTTTGGTCCCCAATAGATATGACTTGAATGTCTCAAATGCAAATACCACCGCGAGTAGTTCCTGCTTGGTAACAGTGTAATTCTTCTTGGTTGCATTTAGGGCTTTCCTAGCATAATATATGGGATGTAGTATCTTCTCTTGGCGTTGTCCCAATGCTACACCTAGCGCAACCCCAATTGTATCATACATGATTTCAAAGGGCTTGGACCAGTCTGGAGCTATAATGTTTAGCGCTGAAATCAACTCTTCTTCAAGTCTTCAAAGTCTTTTAGGCATTCTTCATCGAACACGAACTTAGCATCCTTCTGCAACAACTTGCACAAGGGGTGTGCAATTTTATAGAAGTCTTTTATAAACCTCCAGTAGAGTCCTGCATATCCCAGGAAGCTCCTCACACACTTAATTGAGATGGGTGCGGGAAGCTTCTCGATCACCTCTACTTTAGATCTATCAACCTCGATCCCTTTTCTGGATACCTTATGCCCCAACACAATGCCTTCCTTTACCATGAAGTGACACTTTTCCCACTTCAGCACCAAATGGCTTTCCTTAAATCTTAGCAACACAGTATGAAAGTGCTTCAAGCAGTCCGCAAATGAGTCTAAAACCACACTAAAGTCGTCCATGAAGACTTCAATAGTGTCCTCCACCATGTCTGAGAAGGTGGATATCATGCATTCTGTAATGTTGCTGGGACGTTACACAACACAAATGGCATCCTCTTGAATGTGAAGGTTCTTATAGACATGCAAATGTCATATTCTCCTGATCATCTTGAGCAATTGTGATATGATTATAGCCTGAATATCCATCAACAAAGTAATACCAACCATTTCCAGCTTGTCGGTCTAACATCTGGTTTATAAATGGTATAGGGAAGTGATCTGTTTTGGTTGACAGATTGAGTGTTCTGTAATCCATGCACACCCTCCATCCAGTGAATGGATGCATCAAGATCAACTCTTAAATGACCACAAAAAGTGTCCAAATATGTGCCTTGGAAGTGCCCGAATCAAAATTTCCATATATCTCAAAATCCGTGCGCGATATCAAAAATCTAACTATATATTCTTGTTCAGGGGCTCAAATTGAGTGGGAAGTGGGTCCAACCCCAAGTCAAGAGCAACCATGGAAAAATTTGAAAATCATAAAAATGCAATTTCCAATGGTGATCGCGCCAAGGGTGCGCCATAATGTTATTTTTGCCCAATTTTGTTGAGTTGTCCAAGGTCTTTGGGTCTTGGGCCTAAGTGTTCCCATGCATGAAAATACCTACACTTAGCCTTATTTCAACTTCATATCATTCAATACATTCCCAAATACTTCCCAAACACTTAGTCAATATTTCATCTCCAAATTTCATGTCCTAAGACTCATCCGGATCTTAAGGTTCACATTCAAGCTTCAAGTCTCCATCTCCAATCTTCTTCAAGGATTTTCCAAAGTCAAGGTGTGTGGACTTCTTTCATGGGTTTCTTTTAGCCATGATGTCCAAGCTTCCTTTTCCTGAAAATTGCATGATTTAAAGTTGATTTATTCATGGGTCTTACTTATTATGAATTCCACTGCACACTATTTTGGGGTTTCATGAATTTATGGTTATTTTAACATGTTTTGAGCTATGAGTCTAAGATCTAATGTGAGATTTGTTAAAATATTTTGATGTATATTGTTTGAGGGTGCTACCAAGTATCTATTAATGGTTTTACATTGAATTTTCTAGCGTGATTACACTCTTGAATTGCATGGTTTACACTAGCACTATACACCCGCCAAGTGGTTGATAAAATGTTCGGTTAATGATTTTGGAGGAATTGAAGATCCAATGCATGTATTTTGAGTTGAATAACTCTGTGATGATGAAAGGAATGTATGTATATGATATTCTCCTATATAGTGTTGGAATGTGGCCATGCCTTGCTCGGGGGGTTAAGAGCCCGGGCAACCATGTCGAGGGGTTTGTACCTTGATACCAATCAAGGAGTTGTGCCTTGATAACTGGGTTAAAGGGTTAGTACTCAATCACCAAGGGTGGTAGGGTACGACTATCCACTAATCAATCAAGGGTTTCATACATTGGTAATTGGATTGAAGGGTTACTTCCTCAATCACCAGGGGTGGTAGGGTGTGATGATCTACCAACCAACCAAAGGGGATTGTACCTTGGAAACCTATGGGTTTTATATGTTGGTCTCTTCTTACACCTTGTTTTATATTCTATTTAAGTATGTTTAACTTAAGCATTGATCATATACGCCATACTGTTAATATGTTATTTATTGCCTCCTATTATGCATTTTGGTTATAATGCCTACCTTTGTTGCATTGCATCCTACATAGTTAGTATATTCAAATGTACTAACACATACTCTATGCCTACATGATGTCATCATGTAGGAACCGGAGCCCCACTTGATCATCCTCCTCTACGTGGCTAGTACGATTTCTCTCAAGCTCTTTGGTGAGTCCTCCATTTTTGGGACGATATTTATGATCTCATGCTATATTCTAAGGCTATCTTTCTTTTATGTATATATTGACTATGAGGGTGAGTCCGGTAGCTTGTCTTGGCCCCCGCTAAGTATCTAAGTTTTAGAGGTGTTGTTGGACATGTTTTGTATTATGTTTTGAACTTTGACTCCCTCTTGACTCTTGATGTTTATGAAAACAAAGTTGTCCCTTAGCCCCGTTTATCCCTATTTATATACCCTTATTGTCTTTTATTTCTACCGCGACAAAGGATGTGTAATGATATATTAAGAGGCTTGCTTGGGGTCCCTTCAGGTTCCCCATGCGCTGTGTCACGTCTAGGTCCTATGCTTGAATTGTGAAAAACATTGTATCAGAGCACTAGGTTGTTAGATCCTCGGCGTCCAACACAGTACGTCGATTAGGTCTTATTTATGGTTGTGTTGTGCACCATAACTATGAGTATGAGGCTATGATACGTTTTAAGAAATGTTTCCCTTCTTCTTATGCTATTTCATGCTATAGAAGTTAAGGTAAGGTTTTTCCCCTAACGATTATTCTTTGCTATGCTAGATCTTGCCTAACACAAGAGGAAGAAGAGCCTGCACACCCAAGGAACAACTGGCTCATGGTGAGCTCCGGGATGCTCTCACCTTGCTTGCACAAGTTGTGGCTAATTAGCCAGTCAAGGGGCCCAAGCCCCTAATTCTCCTACACCGACATCTCGGGTGAGAGAATTCATGAGGATGAATCACCCAAAATTCTATGGATCAAAGGTGGATGAGGACCTCAAGAGTTCATTGATGAGGTCTACAAGGTTTTGTATATTATGGGTGTTAGATCGGAGGAGGAGGCGGAGTTGGCGGCTTACCAAACCAAGGGGTGGCATAAATATGGTTTGATCAATGGAAGGATGAGAAGGGAATCAATAATGTGGTGCTATGGGAGGAGTTCAAGGTGGCTTTTCTTAATTGGTTCTTCCCTCTTGAGCTTAGGGAAGCCAAATTGGTGGAGTTTATGAACTTGAGACAAGGATTTATGAGTGTGAGGGAGTATGCCCTCAAGTTCAATCAACTCTCTAAATATGCTTCCCACTTGGTGGCCGACCCAAGGTCTAGAATGAATAAATTTGTAATGGGTGTTTCTGATTTGGTGAGTGAGGAACGCTGGTCTGCTATGTTGATTAGTGACATGGATTTATCCTGTTTGATGACCTATGCCGAGCAAATGGAGGAGAAGAAGTTGATAAAAATGAGGGGTCATGAGGCCAAGAGGGTCCGTTTTGAGGGAAAGTTCCATAGTCGAAAGGGTGGCCGATTCCATCAAGGCGAAAAATCTTCTCATTCTTCTAATAGGGGCTTTGCCAATGACTTCCCAAGAGCCCAAGGTGTTGGTGCTGTGGTCCCTAATAATATGTGTCCAATATGTGGCAAGGGCTATGAGGGAACATGTTTGAGAGACACTAATGAATTTTATGGGTGTAGAGAAGTTGGTCAGAAAAAGACTGAATGTCCCCATAACCGTAACAAGGGTAAGGAGGTCTATCCACGATGTGCAAATATGGTTCCCTTGGGAAGGGGTGGCCAAAATTGTGGTGCCCCAAGGTACAATCGATTTTATGTTTTGAATGGGAGGCAAGGGGTTGATGAGGTGCCCAACATGATTACCGGTATGTTAAAAGTCTTTGATTTTGATGTATGTGCATTGATTGATCCGGGTGCCACTCTTTCTTTTGTTAGCCCCTTTGTTACCAAAATGTTTCATGTTGAGCCCAAATTGTGGTGTGACTCATATGAGGTGTCTACACCTAGTGGTGCATCTATTGTTGTTAGAAAGGTCTATAGAAATTGTCCCATTTGCATCTTGCATTTGTGATTTTGTTGAGTTAGACATGGTTGATTTTGATGTTATTCATGGGATGGATTGGTTGCATGCACACTATGCCTCTATTGATTGTAGAACCCTAGGGTCAAATTCCAATTCCTAAATGAACCCATCCTTGAGTGGGAGAGTCATGATGTGATCGTTAAGGGTAGGTCCATCTCTTGCATCAAAGCCCGTAAGTAGATCTCCAAGGGGTGTATTTATCATCTTGTGAGAGTTAGGGATGTGGAGTCCAAAGTCCCTTCTATAGAGTCGGTTCCGATTGTAAATAAGTTCCTTGATGTCTTTCCAAATGGCCTTCCCGGTGTTCCTCCCAAAAGGAAAATAGATTTTGATATAGACCTCCTCCCCGATACTCAACCGTTTCTATTCCCCCTTATCATATGGCCTCAACGGAGTAAAAGGAGTTGAAGGACCAATTGAGGGACTTGTTGGAGAAGGGTTTCATTAGGCCTAGTCAATCACCTTGGGGTACAATAGTATTGTTTGTGAAGAAGAAGGGTGGATCTCTTAGAATGTGTATTGACTACCGACAACTTAATAGGGTGACTATCAAGAATAGGTATCCTCTTCCAAGGATTGATGATTTGTTTGATCAATTGCAAGGGGATAGCCACTTGTCTAAGATTGATCTTTGGTCTGAGTACTATCAAGTGAAGGTGAGGGAGTGTGATATTCCTAAGATGGCCTTCTGGATTGGGTATGGGTATTTTGAGTTTGTTGTGATGTCCTTTGGGTTGACCAATACACCGGCTGTCTTCATTGATCTTATAAGTAGGGTCTTCAAACCCTACCTCGATTCATTTGTTATGGTTTTCATTGATGATATTTTGATCTATTCATATAGTGAGGAGTAGCATTTGGGTCATTCGAAGTTAGTGCTACAAACTTTGAGGGAAGTGAAGTTGTATGCTAAATATGAGAAGTGTGAATTTTGGTTAAAAAAGGTTGTCTTCCTAGGTCATGTGCTACCAGGGGAT
>JAPFFP010046040.1:0-11243 GCA_026153255.1 Solanum medicagineum
AGTCCCCATATCCATTATATCTGATCGAGGGGCTCAATTCACTGTAAAGTTTTGGAAGTCTTTCCAAAGGAGTTTGGAAACACAAGTAAATTTGAGCACAGTATTTTACCCTCAAACAGACGGTCAAGTAGAACGCATCATTCAAACACTTGAAGATATGTTGCGAGCCTGTGCATTGGACTTTAAAGGTAGTTGGGTGGACTATTTACCCCTTATTGAATTTGCCTATAATAATACCTACCATTCAAGTATCAAGATGGCACCTTATGAAGCTTTGTATGGAAGGAAGTGCAGGTCACCAATTGGATGTTTGAAGTGGGAGAAACCACCTTGCTTGGGCCAGATCTAGTATGACAAGCCATGGAAAAAGTTAAGGTAATACAACAGCGGCTAGAAACAGCCCAAAGTCATCACAAATCCTATGCGGATGCTAGGAGGAGAGGGATGGAACTTTCAGTAGGAGATTAGGTATTTTTAAAAGTATCTCCAATGAAAGGGGTTATGAGGTTTGGTAAGAAAGGAAAACTAAGCCCACGTTATATAGGCCCATATAAGATTATTAAGAAAATCGGGCAGGTAGCATATGAGCTAGAGCTACCCCAAGAACTTTCAATGGTTCACCCAGTTTTCCATGTATCAATGCTTCGAAAGTGCATAGGTGACCCATCCCGTATCTCTCCTATTGAGGATGTGTAGGTTACCGAAGATCTCACTTATGAGGAGGTACCAATTGCTATTCTGGATCGTCAAGTTAGGAATCTGAGAAACAAAGAAATAGCTTCAGTGAAGGTACTTTGGAGAAATCAGCAAGCCGAAGAGATAACTTGGGAGGCCGAGGATGCTATAAAGTCAAAATACCCTCATTTATTTGAAGCTAAAGAGGATGCCCAACATGCAGAATTGGAACACTAATAGGTACGTGTAATTGAATATTTATTTTATTGTCAAAGGTTTATTTGAATAAAGGTTTATACATGGTTAAGCTACCCAACTGTGCCAACATCTGCTGTCACCAAGCTCCAGGTTGCTTCAAGGCTTTGTATATGTCTAGAGCTTATGTTTATAGTTTACAGTTAGTTAAGGTGGGGCCTGTCTCGACTCTTATTTGATACTTCCTATTATTTAGAGGCTTTGTAGACTATGTAAATTAAAGTATAGTCATGTCTCGTACTTTAGACAGCGTGGCCCCAACGACCTAGTCATATACATTTTCTTTTGGCTTGTTATCACTGTTTATCTGCTTTAAGGCATGTTAAAGGTGGAAATCCCTTATAATATGTATCAAAAGAGCATAGTTACAGGTTTGTTCTCCCGAGCCTCATCGCCAACGGGTGGCGGTCCGCCCTAACGGGATTTGGGGTGTGACACGAAGCATCACAATAGATTACAAAGTCTTCCATCTCCTTGGGCAAGGTTAAAATTGGTGAAGTAGTCAATCTAGTCTTCAACTCTAGAAAACCTTTCTCACATTCATCGGACCACTAAAACTTGACTTTTTCCTGAGTTAACTTAGTCAATGGTGCAGATAGAGAAGGAAATTTCTCAACAAATCTGCAGGAAAATAGCCTGCCAACCCCAAAAAACTTCTTATGTCAAACGGGGAGGTCGGTCTGAGCCAGTTCTTAACCGCTTCAATCTTTTGGGCATCCACTCGAATACCATCATCGAAGACGACATGGCCTAGGAATGCCACTGACTTAAGCTAGAATTTTCATTTCGAGAACTTCGCATACAATTCCTGGTCGTTAAGTGTTTGGAGGACAATTCTAAGGTGATTTGTATGCTCCTCCTCATCTCTTGAATACACCAAAATGTCATCGATAAACATAATCACAAACATATCAAGGTACTGTCTGAACATCCTATTTATCAAATTCGTGAAGGCTGCAGGGGCATTCGTCAATCCAAAGGACATGACCAAGAACTCAAAATGGCCATATCTAGTCCTAAAGGATGTCTTTGGAATAACACATTCCCGCACTTTCAACTGATGGTAACCATATCTGAGGTCTATCTTTGAGAAACAAGAGGCACCCTGAAGTTGGTTAAACAAATCATCTATCCTTGGGAGAGGATACTTATTCTTTATGGTGACCTTGTTCAGTTGTCCGTAGTCGACACACATTCTGAGAGACCCGTCTTTCTTTCGCACGAATAGGACAGGGGCACCCCAAGGAGAAACACTCGATCATATGAAGCTCTTCTCTAACAAATCCTTCAATTGTTCTTTCAACTCTTTCAATTCAACAGGGGTTATCCTATAACGTAGAATTGAGATAGGCTAAGTATCAGGATGAACATCAATCCCAAAATCGATCTCCCTATCAGGAGGGACTCCGGGCAAATCCTCAGAAACACTTCAGGAAACTCATTCACTATCGGGACTGACTCAAGGGTAGGAGACTCAAAATCATTAGATTTCACTTGCACGAGGTGATAGATACACCCTTAGCAATCATTTTACTAGCTCGAAGATATGAGATAAAATTTCCTTTAGGTGCTACGGAATCACCCTTCCATTCTAGAACTGGTTCAATTGGGAATTGGAACTTAATGGTTCGGACTCTACAATCAGTGGAGGCATAACAAATTGAAGCCAATCAATGCCAAGGATCAATCAAGATTAGCCATCTTTAACTCAACCATATCAACGATAGTATCCCTATGATAAATGGACACTACACAAGTTCTATAAACTCTCAACTCGAATAGACTCACCCAGTGGAGTAGAAACATCAAAGGGTTCAAGAAGACTCTCTAGGGTTCTATCAAATCTATCGACCATATAAGGAGTTACAATAGATAGGGTGGAACCAGGATCCATCAAAACATAAAAATCAATAGAAAAGACTCGAACCATACCTGTCACAACATTTAGGGAGTTCTCCTGATCATGTTGATTACCCATGGTATACAAACAGTTTATGGCTCCGCTAGCGCCTAACATAGTACCTCTCTGATTTCCATTAGCTAATGGAGCTGGTGCAGAAAATTGAGCTCGATCAACCCACACTGGACACTCTCTTTGATAGTGACCTGCTTGGCCACACATGTAGTATACATCACTCCTCTCGAGGAATTTACCCATGTGTAATTTTTCACATGTACCACATAGTGGTTTACCTCGTGAACCTTGAGCCATATTAGCTTGTGACTGCGATCCACGGGCTCCACCATTTTGGGACCTCTAATCATTTCTGACTCTAGGCAGAAGTGTACTAGCAGATGATGGTACTGGAAATCGGTTACCGTTGCCTTTCTTTCTAACCTCATGGATGGATGTTTTAGCTTTCTTGCTTCTGAACTCCTTTCTATCATTCTGCCTCTCCTTATCAGCCGTTTTCCCAAAGGTCGTCAGTCTCTCTATCTCCATATCACTCACACGCATTGCTCCCCTCCCATCTCTTTTTGGCCCTCTATTCAGCCTATCCATATACATTCCCACTCTCCCCCTCATATTGGCGACCAACATATTGAGACAGTAGTGTAAACTTCAGCCTGTACTTTTTCGCAATCATAGAGCCCTGCTTCAAGTTCAAGAACTCTCTCACCTTAGCCTCTCTTTGTTCTCTTGGGAAGAAACGCCCCAAGAAAGCTTCCTCGAACATAGCCTAAGTCAACACGAGGGCATCTTTTCCTCTACCTTTTGTCTATTGGTCAAACCAAAGTCTGGCCACACCCTTGAGATGTTAGGCAGCCAATTCAACTCTGTCAGTATCAGCCATATGCATCACTTGGAACACCTTCTGAAGCTCCTCCACATAGTTCTTAGGATCCTCAGTCGATGCAGACCCTGTGAACTTAACCAGATTCATCCTTAAAAATTCCTAGAATCTTGATGTGGCATGTGTATCCTGTCTGCCTAATCCTTGTCTCGCAGCAGGTGTTGTGACAACCTAGGCTAAAGTTCGAATAGCCTGGTATAGCTCAGCATTGGAGACCTCATCTTGCAGGGGTTGCGTAACAGGGACAGCTGGTTCCACGGGCTCCTCATGTCCTTGAGGCTCAGGTGGGTTAACATTCCGTCTGGCGGTACGTCCTCTACCTATGACGGCTCTTCTGGGAGTTATACTCACAACTATCCAACATGCAAAGCACGGATTAGAAGAGAACTTTCATAAAGTATAACTCTATAGCAGGATTTAAAACTGGAAAGAATTGAAACAATTTCTAAATGTCCAATAGCCTCCAAATTATGGATGTGGAGCTCTTTACACCAA
Source organism: Solanum medicagineum (assembly GCA_026153255.1). NCBI lineage: Eukaryota > Viridiplantae > Streptophyta > Magnoliopsida > Solanales > Solanaceae > Solanum > Solanum medicagineum. Next base: position 4,221 of record JAPFFP010046040.1, read on the forward strand.
TAATAAGGACTTTACTAGACACAGCTTCATAGACTCCCTAGGACACTTGAACTCGCGCTCAGATACCAAGTTTGTCATGCCCCGGGAGGGCACTCAACACCTGGTTGGCACCCAGAGACTTTTGCTAGTCCCCAAGTCAACCGCTTGGCCTCATCACAATCATTCAGTCAACAAACTTTACTAATTAGGTGAAGGCATAAAGAATTAAATGGGCACATTTATCTTATCTCAAAATAATAAAATACATGAGAGGCTAGTAGAAAAACTAGTTCAACAAGTCTTAACAATCAACATGCGACTCTAGTCTATGAAGTCTCTATCACTATCATATCAAGCAGTGCCAATGACATATCCATGGCTACCTCAAATAAAAAATAAGCTATCAAGTCCAACTCTAAAACAAGATGAAATAAAAGTAATAAATCCTCCAAAGTAGGGGAGGCTCACCAATCAACGAAACGTCTTAGATCCTCAATGATGTGCCTATTGATGATCTCTAATCCCTTTATCTACATCGTAAAATGATGCAGCGCCGAGTAGGGTCAGTATGTGGAATATACTGTATGTAAAATAGCTGAATAAAATCGAAACATATAGAATGATATGAAAATCAATCAACTCAAGGATAATAACAAATCAACACGTCAAATGTCTATTTAAAGCAAGAATAAAGAGTAGACAAGTGACATATCAACCAATCAAATCTCATCAATCAAATCATGACTCATCTTAAAGGAATTCAACTCAACTCATCTTATCACATCTCATCTCATCATGACTCAGAGTACTCGAGATAGAAACTTTATGGGAATTTCTCTTATCCGACAACAATCACTTATGAGCTAGTGATTGTACAATAAGCCGTGTTGTTTCCACAGTCGTTTCGTACTTTCCAGGTAGGGAACACCAGCAAATTAGACAAGTCCTCTATTGTTTCAGGATTCTATCAAGAGAGAACCATAATGTAATGTGATGGTCCTAATCCTTACCTACGTTGGCTACGTAGTTTGATGAGTGCGAGTTGGATTAACTCTTACTCTTCCGGTGCTCGATACTCCTCCCAAGACTCAATGCTCATAAGACAATCAACCCAATCAAACTCGCACTCATCAAACTACGTAGCCAACAGTGAAACAATTTCTAAATGTCCAATAGCCTCCAAATTATGGATGTGGAGCTCTTTACACCAATAATAAGGACTTTACTAGACACAGCTTCATAGACTCCCTAGGACACTTGAACTCGCGCTCAGATACCAAGTTTGTCATGCCCCGGGAGGGCACTCAACACCTGGTTGGCACCCAGAGACTTTTGCTAGTCCCCAAGTCAACCGCTTGGCCTCATCACAATCATTCAGTCAACAAACTTTACTAATTAGGTGAAGGCATAAAGAATTAAATGGGCACATTTATCTTATCTCAAAATAATAAAATACATGAGAGGCTAGTAGAAAAACTAGTTCAACAAGTCTTAACAATCAACATGCGACTCTAGTCTATGAAGTCTCTATCACTATCATATCAAGCAGTGCCAATGACATATCCATGGCTACCTCAAATAAAAAATAAGCTATCAAGTCCAACTCTAAAACAAGATGAAATAAAAGTAATAAATCCTCCAAAGTAGGGGAGGCTCACCAATCAACGAAACGTCTTAGATCCTCAATGATGTGCCTATTGATGATCTCTAATCCCTTTATCTACATCGTAAAATGATGCAGCGCCGAGTAGGGTCAGTATGTGGAATATACTGTATGTAAAATAGCTGAATAAAATCGAAACATATAGAATGATATGAAAATCAATCAACTCAAGGATAATAACAAATCAACACGTCAAATGTCTATTTAAAGCAAGAATAAAGAGTAGACAAGTGACATATCAACCAATCAAATCTCATCAATCAAATCATGACTCATCTTAAAGGAATTCAACTCAACTCATCTTATCACATCTCATCTCATCATGACTCAGAGTACTCGAGATAGAAACTTTATGGGAATTTCTCTTATCCGACAACAATCACTTATGAGCTAGTGATTGTACAATAAGCCGTGTTGTTTCCACAGTCGTTTCGTACTTTCCAGGTAGGGAACACCAGCAAATTAGACAAGTCCTCTATTGTTTCAGGATTCTATCAAGAGAGAACCATAATGTAATGTGATGGTCCTAATCCTTACCTACGTTGGCTACGTAGTTTGATGAGTGCGAGTTGGATTAACTCTTACTCTTCCGGTGCTCGATACTCCTCCCAAGACTCAATGCTCATAAGACAATCAACCCAATCAAATCTTCTCAATAAAATCATGTCAAATCAACCTCATGGAGGCACTCATCCTTCAACTAATCTCATAGAGACTCTCATCATCTCATCAATCAACATCTCAATCAATAGCTCAAGGCTTAGAACAATCATTAGGGAACAATTGAATGGATAAATTATTAGAGTTCATTTATGGAGACCAAGGGATTATCAAGTTCTAATCAATTCATCGTCATTCTCACATCACAAACACAATCGACATTCTCAAATCAAGGCTCTAGACTCAATCCCTATCTTTATTCATGCATGCTTTCAAGAATAATCATGTAGGGTTATACAATATCTCATCAAAAGTATTCAATTTAAGAAAAACAAGTTTATGATGATCATCAACATAAGAAAATACATGTAATAAATACAATTTTCAAGAAAACCCATCAAGAATCATGTGTATAGACTCATGAACTTTCAACTCTCTCCTGAGACCATCTATGGGGCACATGAGAGGACAATCTCATGTTTCTAGTTTAGCCTTACATACCTAAGATGAAGCTATCGACAATCAACTTCAAGAATTGCCTTTGAATTCTTCAATCTACGCTTCTCTCTTCTCTTCTCTCAAGCCTTAGTCTTTCAAGTAATTAGAAAACGGCTTAGAATGGGGGGTTTTGACCCTTTTTACGCTCAAAACAATCTATTTTGATCATGTTTTGAGTTTAGGAGGGGTTGAGAATTATCCAGAATGCCCCTCACAAATTTTTAGAAAACTTTTCACTATGGAAAGCGGATCTGTGTCCGCGTACAAGTGTAGTTTTTCTGAAAATTTTCTGAACGAGTTTTTCAATCTCTGTCAAAAATTTTTTAAAATAAATAAGTGCACGACGTGCCTCTGTAGCGCATCATCACTAGTTTCGTTTTCAGACCAAAAAATTATCTTTTGATCTGGTCGCTCTAAAAATCGACCGTGATCATTTTCTCACTTAACTTTTCATGCCGAACGCAAATTCCCTCTCGGATTTGTAAACAAAGCATGGGAAGATGCATTATGCACACATCTCTACTCTAGGAGTATTTGGGTAATTTTATTGGGTATTACAGTTCCCTTTCTCTTTTATAACATTGTCCATAAACACTCGTAGATCTGCCCGTGGTAGTAACTTTCATTATACCATTAAATTATTTTTGAACAAAGGTAACATCCGAATTTTAACTAAGGGGGTTCAAAATATGAAAAAGCAAACGCACGAATATAGCGAAGGATGTTCAATATTTACTAAATATGAATAAAAAATTTAATCATATATAAATAGCATATTTTTCTAACCCCCTAGCTAGCTCCAAGGTGGCTTCACCTATGCTTTTAGATGTTCTTAATCTAATCATGAAAAATAAATTAACCCCTTATAAAGAAATAGAGCATGAGAAAACTTTGTTAGAGACTCAGTGTCGAGTCATATTCATTTCTTGCGCCATTTTGTCCATCAAATAATAGGAGTTATCGAATAATGGAAGGGTAAATACTTATCATCATAGAGTGGTGTACCGCAAATATCAATATAGCTTGCCTTAGTTAAGTGGCTCAATAATTAATTAATCATGACTCACTGGTGATCATAGTGAATGTTCATATAAATGTCATGCATCTATCAATTTGTATAAAAACCTGGTGCATATAATCTTTTATCCACATTGTTCTATTTGAAGATTTTACCTACTTAATCAACCCTTATGAAATGGGCAGAAATTTACGTCAATAATGGTGATGATATATATAACTCAAATGAAATGAACTTGGCTCCAAAATTTCAAATTAAAGGCAATTACCAGAATCCAAAGTCCACATTGATTTCCTTACATCTTATGTAAATGGCAAACAAATAAGAGAGGATAATCTTTAAAAAAAAAGAATATTATAGACAACCTACAAAATTTGAAATGCATTGATAAATCAATGATAATTATGAATACTGAAACATATGTGTTCAGCATGAGGCTTTGAGTCTATGTTACTAACTATAGCCTACACTACCACTGATTGCTCTCTCTGCCAAAATAAAATATGGTGAAAGATATGTAAATGTTTCCCTTTATTAATAATATAATTATCCTAATCACTTGAAAATCAACTACAAAATGAAGATCTGCATTGGAAGGTCAGATGCTCCGCGTCATCAAAACTCTTGAGAACCCACTTCACAATCCTTGGTCTGTCTTTAATATCTCGTTTGAGAGTGATAGTAATAGAGAGCACAATTTGAATGGTTGTCCAAATTGTAGATTGAAATTGTGAATGCAACCGGGTAATACATTTGCAAAATTCAAATTGCATGCATCTAAGTAGTGGCTAGTCATATCACAATGCAAATTCAAATAATATGTGTATAAATATCAAGTTGTAACAACTCCTATTATGTTAAAATTGCTCCACAGTTTAATGCAGAATGGTTTCATACCTATATACAAATGCAAAAAAATATAACTTTGACTCCTTTCATATGATCGGAGTTTTATGTACCTTCAGCTACTTGTAAAAACACAATCCATATCTTTTTTTTCTCAGGTTTAACAAAATTGTTAAAAGTAGTCAGATCTATAAATGAACCAAGTTAAATTTGTACACAATACCTGAGGTAAAGATTATCATTAAAATCACCACTGACAGTTATAAATTCATCCTTCTTACCATTTTCTTAAAAAAAAAATAGGAAGAGAAATGGTCGAAATGGTATTATCTATTCAAATTACAACATATCTAAGTAAATAACAAAATTTAGCATCTAAGGATATTCCCCATCAAAGTAAGCAGAATGCAACGAATGGAAGAACAATCGCTAGTAGTTGGTATTAATTTTTAGAGAAAAGACATAACCCCCTTCTCCCTCAAACTTGGCAGTGAAACTTACTTTAGCACTTTAACTATACAAACATTTAAAAATCCCCTTTAACAACATTCAAATTAATTAAATACTCTGAGATCATACCACCACTCTCACCTACCACATCAATGTCATATCATTAATTTTATTTATTCTTTTATCATTCACCATTTTTACTGAAACACTTTTTAAAAATATTTTATACTAATTAATTATTAAAATTTGCTTTCTAAACTCAAAATTTAAAATGTGGGACCATTTTGATTTCTCCCACCCGCCCCCTTTCTTCTTTCTTCTTCCTTTTTTTCACCATTTCTAGCCTTCTCCTCCTTTTCCTCCACCTTGCCCCTGCCCCCACTTCTTTCTTCTTTCTTTTTTTCACCATTATTCAATTAAAAAAAATTTAGAGAAGGTGGAAGAATAAACTTTTTTCGAAAGTCATTTTTTTTCTTTACAACTTAGATGAAATATGAATGTTATATAAGAAAGTTGATAGATCCACATTTTTTAATCAAAAATATTAAAAGATTAAAATGGATCATCAAAATTCAAGAAAGGTTAAACTTATGACATTGATGTTGATTTTGGTGATTACTAAAAGAATAATGGATTGAAAATGGTGTATAGAGGTGGGGATAAAAATGGAGGTCAAGAAGGGTATCAATGGAGGAAGATAGGGGTATTGAGGAAGAAGAGAAAATAAAGAGAACAAAATTTAAAAGATTTTTTTAAAAAGGGGACCCACATTTTTTAAAATAAATCTTTTAGATAATCTTTGAAAAGGTATTTTATCAAGAAAAAAGTTATTTAAAATCTTTACTAGATATTGACTAATAAAAAAATGTCATGTGTCTGATTTCTATAAATTCAGACTTTTTTTAATCCTTTAACGCACTTTCAGGAGAGTATAATTCATTCTCTCTGCCATGTCAGCTCTTAGGGGGTGATTAAATCATTTGAAAATCGTTAAGGGGGTACATGAACGCCCGTGTAGTTTAAGTGCTAAAGTAAGTTTTCCTGTCAAGTTTGGAGGAGGGGGAGGGGGGTTATTTCTTTTCTCTAGTGAAAAAGTAAAAAGAGCATAATAGGGTTGACATACATTTCGTATGCAAAGGGCGTGGGCATAATCATAATAGCAGGGTGAGATAAACCTCAATTTTCTGAAAGTGGCTTTGCAGACATCATTTTTAGGCCGTACTACAATCTGAAAATGAAAAGGAAGAGACGAATGGAAAACAAAAGGCTTTAATTAATTAAACACGATGCTGTTTTGTTTTTTCTTCTGGTCGAAGCATCGTTGGTTGGTAAGGAAAAAGGAATGTAGCAAAAAAATTGAGTAAGAAAAAGGATGAATAGTGAACAACTTCAAAGAGAAAGAGTAAGGGGTTTATAAGGAGTGAGGGCGTTTATAAGGAGTCAATAAAAAGTGGATGTCGAAGGCTCAAAAAGAATGATATAATAGATGATGAAGCACAAGAGGGGAAGACGCCATTTTTGGCTATTTGAACAAATCCAAAGAGAGGGCATGAGGATGAAGACGAGAAAAACCCCGTTTAGAGAGGGCGGCAAGTAACTGACTAACATATTATGAAGCGGTATATTTTGATGAGCGAAAAGTCCTATTAATTTTGTGAATGTTAAATAATTTTTAAAAAAAATAGGGTAAATTTTTTTCAAAAAAAAATCCTAATCAATGAAGACTTCCGCGTAAGTGGGCCTAAAATCCTCATATATATATACACAAGACTGCCACGTAAGCGGGCCTAAAATCCTCATATATATATATAAGATTTTTTTTTTGGGGGGGGGGGGGGGGGGGCAGGGGGGGTCATTTTTATCGGCCTATACATTTAATACACCCAATAGCAAATAGAAAGGGTAGTTA
>JAPFFP010046041.1:0-11241 GCA_026153255.1 Solanum medicagineum
TTTTTTCAAAATCTTTTCACTCCCTTTTTGATGTTCCCAATAACAAAAACTAAAAATACGGAATAATGCGTCCCCCCCCCCCCCCCCCCCCCCCCGTACAATAACCTAAAAGTACTATTTATAGTAATTACAAATTAAGTCCTAAATAAAATAGAAACATTGGTCGGTGGAATCCCCAAAAGATCTCTGCGCCTCGTAATATGATTTACGAGTCATAGTTGAGGTCTCGTAATCTGCTCCTAGGATCTTGGACTTCTCTTCTATGAATTCACTTTACAACTCATCTGCTGATCCACGACTCTATTTCATGCCCGTAGACTTCGACTGCATCAAATTATCCTTCAGTTGAAATCCTCAAGAAACCCATAGAATGCTCTACGACTCATATGTTGTCTCATTGAGCTAATCTTCAGATTTCATTCTTCACTAAAAATTTTCAAATAAACTGCCTCTATGACTTGTATAAAGCTCTATGATCCATAAAGGGTCTCGTAAATCACCAAAAAGAGTTCTTTTGCAATTTTGCCCAATTCATGGCCAACCTTTCTTCCCATAAATCTAAACACAAAAACACATAAAACCTATAAATATTGTATTGGAAAGATACAAAATCCTATGTTTTAAATATCCAATATGCTGTATTTTGATAGCACATCACTGACCACAATAGAGCAAAATCACAAAAATGAGCTAATTATGTGGTGAATGTTCAGGCTTGAGATGCTATGCCATAGGACAGGAGACCCCCTTGAACTCAGTAGGAGATTGATGGGGTGGAGGGTCGCTACCACCTAAAAGCTCATACCAATATGGTATTGGGTATCAGTCCTGGATTCGTGGAGCCCATCGAGAATGACATACCCACTAACCTCGAGAAAGATTAGAAGGTCTCTAACATAGATGAGGATGAGATTAAGGAGGAGGATCCAGTTAGTGTTGGGGTGAGCCCATTTTGCCAGGACCAATGGACGAAGAGTGAGCACCTTGCTTTTATGTCATAGGTTTCAAATGCCTAGCAATGAGGGTAGTACTGATTTTAAAGTGTGAGGTGGTAGTATCTTGATGATTATGCTTTCTTTTGTTTAATTTAACTGTGTATTAAGACTATTTTATTTTTTGTTTCTTTCTTTATTTTGGTTTCTTTCTTTATTTTGGACATCATTTTGACTTTTACTTTGGTCTGTAACTAAGTGTGAATACTTCTAGTATGCTTGAATATTAGTAGTATTATGAAAGTGCATCACCTTAGTTGTGATTAGTTGTGTTCTTTGAGTAGTTTGGATGTGAACATTTAGTTAGTTGTCATAGTTGAGTGACGACGCCCTATGATGGATGACCACCCTAAGGGTATTCGTTAATGTGAGTCTCATATAGAGTGTTGTTAGTATTATAAAAGGGCATTTAACATCGAGTAAGTGGATCAAGGATAACTAAATCAATTGAACTATAAGTAGCTGATGCTTGAATCTTGTACTTCATGGATGTATGAGCTAATTATGAATTCATGAGGATGATATGATAGTGATTCTAGTGTTAGCCTTGTGATGAGAGTGTGCCACAAGTGAGTGAGCAAACTTGTTAGTCTATGTTGCAATAGTTTCTAGAACTTGCCCGGAATGTGGATTAAGCTAGGTAGGAATTGAACTTAGAGGAAAGGATCTAGGCATTTCTTCGGTAGCCCTATTCTTTTTAAATCTTTTTACCTATCTAAACTAAGCATCCCTAGTTAGCCTCGTTGAGACTTATCCTTTTCTTTTAGTACCATATTCTAAGTCGAACCCTTTTCTTTGATCATAAGTTGTGTTTATCGTAACTCCTAAGCGCCATAGCACATTAAGATACGGGGAAGGAAGCTTGAATGGGACACTCAAGGGGTAAGTGGTTGTATAAAAAACAAAGAGAAAAGCAGAAAATTTTTGGGCCCGAAACAGTATTGGTTCGCGACTAGTGTGCATTATGGACCCATCATAGAGGCCCATTGGTTCTAGAAAATAATTATATAATATATGTATATATAATACGCAATGTTTTGAAGTTTTCTTTCTTGTATATACAATAAAGGGTGTAAGTAAGGAGGAATAAAAGTAGAAGAAGAAGAAAAGTGTAGTGTGAGCTATGAGTGCTTGGGAGTTTGAGCCATGATAGCCATATCCTGAAATGTACCCCACCAACCCGTAGCCTACATTACAACCAAATAAAAGACCTACGTGATCCTTTATGTTAGATTCTAACTAGGTTGAGCTACACATTACGGGTAAGCCTATGGGAACTAGAAGCAACATAAGACATCGCTTGGGAGAGAGAGAGAGTTGATTGTGTACCTATTTCCAATCTTCTAGCTAGGTTGTTGTTATGTGCATTGGTAATTCTTAAGGTAAGGGCATATAGTCATCCAACGGTGACAACTAGAGAAGTTGTTAACTGAAATTATGCATGAGTCTGCATTGATGCATGGGTGCATGGTGTGAGTTGATGCTGCTAGGGGTTTTGAGAAGCATTTGACATGGTTCAAAGGACTCAATTGTAGGATGTTCCTTGTACATGCTACCCAAGGGGTCTCATGCATGTGTCTAGATTTGTCTGAGGATGGACAAAGCTCTAAATGTGGGGTGGTGATCTTAGGTATATTTATATGCCAAACTAGCCAAAAATACCAATAAAGAGAGCTGAGCCAAAGGACAAATCCATAGAGTCTAGGTGTTGTTAGTGTGATTTCGCTTATCTTGCTAATCCAGGGGCAAGTGCGCCTATTGGTTGTGTTTTTGCAGGTTATTAATTAGAAGAAACTAGTATGAACTCATACACGGATCAGGAGGAGAACATCACTACAGAGTTGTAGGAAAAATCAGTTAGCTCAGCAAAAAATGCTCAAGTGCGCATCGCGGACCTCGGAAAAGTTGTGCTAGCTGAAAACTTAGAGAAAAAGGCACGAAGCAAAAAAATGCACATAGTCCGTGTCGTGGACTTGTAAAAGGAAGGAAAAATTTGGCCAGCCAACATTTAATGCAAAAATCATCTCAAAACTACCCCGTCCATATTGCGGACTTTAGAGATGCGAGGGTAAAAATGACATACAGGATTATTAAGTTATATTCTGTTTTTAACTTTATTTTTCATAACTGGTTTTTCATGGAACAGAGTAGAAATCACTGAAAACTTAATTCTACAGTTATTTTGGTTAGTTTTGCCTTTGATTCTTGATTGTGAATGTGGATTAGTTTTTTTTTATGTATAAGACCGTTATGCGTGGATAATCTTCCCATATTATAGGATTGTAGCAATAGACAATGTTTTAGTTCTTGATTCTTCCAATATATGAATGGGTTTCCATTAGATTACTCTTGTATTACTTTTTTCTATACTTCAGAGTCTGGCCAACCAGGGGGTAATCAGTTGTTCATTTTGGATTCGAGAGATGCTGGAATGCATAGAACATAGTACTGTAGGGAGCTTGTTTGACTAGGAAACTAGATTGATTCATGTAAAGGAGACCCACGACAACTACCCTTACACCTCACTCAGTTCAAAATATAGTAAGATAACATTAAAGCACTTTTAGTGATATGTCTATCCCTACTCAACGATGAAGTTTTAGGCAGTCAATAACGGTAAGGTAGCAGAGGCATGCAACCCTATTTGGGTAATTTTAACCTTGTGAATCAGTAGTCTGGAAACGCAGACATAAGTGCAAGCTTTGAGACTAGAAACGCGCCAACAAGTTTACAATCCCGGAATCGTTCGTATTTTGATAATTCACAATAATCAGTCATCGTTAGTAGTTTTAATTATATGTTTAAACTTTCCACTCAAGTATTTTCATCATTTTTAATAAAGACACACTAACCATAATAACTTGGATCTTTAATTGATTTTGTCATTAAATCCTTTGGGTTCGATATCCCTACTCCTTAATCAGGGCCACTGTCTTACTTGTTAAGACCACCTACACTTGCATGCGCTGAGGAGAAATAATGTTCATGTTTATATGCCTTAAAGTTATGCTAATGGATCCATTTAGCTTTAATGATGGATACTCGCCATACTAAGATAGAGCCTAAAGGGTGGGGTCAAGTGATGGATCCTCGTTGTGCAAGGATAGAGCCTATAAGGTGAGGATCAGGTCTATCTTGGCAAAGTAGACCACTCTTTTGCTCGGTGAAGAGAGAACGTCAAGATTTTATATAATAGTCTGCATGGTCTTAATGTTGTTTTTGGTCTTACTCCCACATATGTATGTCTATTAGGAGATGAAATATTTAATGATGCTTCCACGCATGATTTAAATGTTGCATTGCTCATGCATATCTTGCCCTTGGTTTATTGCTTATGTCTATGCATATTGCTATTATGTACGATATTTGTTGTTGCATGGCATACTTACATACTTAGTACATTCCAACATACTAACGCATACTTTGCCTACATGATTCACCATGTAGGGACGAACGATGATTCTACTCCTCATATTTGTGGCTAGCTTCTGGACATTGCTATTGAAGATTGGTGAGTTCCCATGGTTCAGGGAAAAGCCCTATGTTTCTTGCTTATGATGTTGTTCTAAGACTTTTATACTTGGCTAATTTTGAGCCGATCTAGTAAAGCTATGCTTTATACCCTACGAGATCTATGATATAGAGGCATGTTTTGGACATTATGTTGATGTTATTCCCTTTAATGGAAAATGTTGACTCTTATGATGCTATTTTCCACTTGCTTAGTCTTATGAATGCTTATTTCATCTTATGATGCTTATGATATGAAAAATATGCTTGGATGGGGCACATTCATGTCACGACCCAATCCTAGGGCCTAGACATGACACGGTGCATGGAGAACGCGAGGAGACACCAAACAAGCCTCTTAGCATATCATTTACACATCCTCGGTCGCGAAAGCAAATAAACATCACAAGTCATATAATTGAAAAGGGAAGCAGGACGAAGAGAAGTCTTTGATAATGTTAAAATTATAAAAGAGTTGAGCTCATAGAATATATAAAACATAGTATCCAACAACACCTCTAACATAGAATGGAATGGGGACAAGACACTTCCCGAGCTCACCCTCATGACATCAAGTGTTCAATATAAAGAATTCTCAACATAGCAAGAGTAACTTAGATATTGCCCTCGGAATTGAGGACTCGCCAATGCTTTCTCCGAAGTACCAAACTAGCCAAGTGGATGAGGATGATCAAAAGGACCTCCAAACCCTACAGGGTAATATCATGTAGGTATAGAGTATGCATTAGTACATTTGAATGTACTAAATATGTGGGGTGCAATGCAACAATGTCATAAGCCAATATATTCAAAATGCATAATCATAATCAACGGATATATAATCTCAATATGGCATGCATGATCAATGTTTGTAATAAACTATGCTTGTAAATCATCCAAATTGCATAATAGATAATACATATGTGGGAAGAGACCTCAGCCAACATAGACCAAGCAATTACAACTTAGACTCCGAGGCCTGACATCCCCTCAGTTCAGGTGACAGGGCATAACACCGCTCGACAAAGTGTAGTCTACTTGCCAAGGTAAACCAAACATGATAACTTGAACTAGATTGATCCACTAGTATAGAAAGGGAAATTATTCATAATCCTATGGTGACACATAGTTTAGAGACTAAGGACTTCATATAAGGACCCCTTGAGTCAAGCCCCCATCTTAAGCCTCAATCGGTGCTAAGTCAAATCCCACAAAATACTTGGAATATTCATACATTAATTATAACATTAATAACTTATAAGAACATGAATTGAGTACCTCATAAATATGTTTGACCTATACTAGTGAGCCTAACTTGAACATGAGAGTAGATTATAACCATACATGAACCCATGCTTTAACATGAATGGCTCACAGGAGGTAAAAATCTTGAAAGAGGGCTTAACTTGATACATGTAAAATCATAGATACTTTTTATGAATTCAATACATACTTGAAATCCCTTAATCATAATGAAGTCACTTGAGCTGTAAATCATGTAATAGTTCATCAACACTTGAGAATTCTTGTCATGTAATTTTATCAACCACATGGTGGGTTCATGATACTTGTTCAAAATCATGCAATTCAAGAGTGAATTATTATGAGTAAACTCAATTCAAATCAACCCACCAATATAATAGTAAAACCCTCATTTAGGGTGCCTTGAAATCCATCACAAATGTTCACAATAGCTCATAGTTTCATAGCTCAAATTATGCATAGTCTCAATAGACAAAATCAATTCATGGAATAAGCTTGAAATAGATATTCGTTCATAATCAATCAATACGTAATAAAACCCCAACATAATTTTTGTTCACAATTCATAATAAGAGATACCCATAGGTAATACAACTTGAAAACATGCAATTTTCATAAAAAGAGAAGGTTGGGCTCTATTGGTGAAAGGACCCATGGATGAAGACCCGCATACCATAAACCTTGAATTCCTTGAAATGAACTTGAAGTAGACTTAGATCTTGAAATGAGTCCTAGAGTTACAAAATTGAGCTTCAAATCCTTAGATTTGAATGAGAGAATTGATAGAGTCTTAGAGAGGTTTTAGAGAGGGTTTTGTGAGAGTTCAAAAACGGCTAAGTATGGAATATTTCACGTTTAAATGGGCATGGGGCTAGGACCCCAATAACCTTGGACGAAATAAGAAAAACAAGGAAAACTTTAAACTGGTCCGCGCCCCAGGCGCGACACAGACCAGACGCGTATTTCACACTACACTAGTTGTGCCCCGGGCGCGTCGTAACCTGGTCACGGACAGACACTGGATAAGAAAAACTAGCAAAAATAATTTTTCTCTATGGGTCTTCTAATATCCAGTTTATACCCATTCCACACTCAATTTTTCCTCGTGATCGAGAATATGAAGTCGGATTTCTGAAATCACTCACAAATTTTGAAATATATGGAAATTACAATTATGGGGCATTCCAAAGCACATGAGGGGTGTTTCAATATCTCCCCCTTGGAAACACTCGTCCCGGAATGTCAAAGAAACATGCGTAAGAGAAGTAACTATGAAGATTTCAGCGCGACTTGAATGCAATAAATGCACTTAAACATCATTTTCAAAAAGTCTCAACATGAATGTCAAAAATCACCATAAACTTGTTAACATAAACATGAATGCATGCAAAATGACATGAGGGTTGAAACTTAAGACTTGAAATCATAGATGGGACTTAAGTTATTACCTTTGGCTTGAGTAAAGTGGAAGATATATGGCTATCACTTTTTCATGTTTGCCTCGGCTTCCCATGTGGCACTTTCAACTTGTTAATTCCTCCAAAGGACCTTGACGGAAGCCACATCTTTGTTCCTCAACCTCTTCGCTTGTCTATCCAAAATCTCCACAAGGACCTCTTATATGTCAGATTATTTTCCACAACACTCACTACCTCTAAGGGCACTATAGCACTTGGGTCACCCACACACTTCCTCAATATGGAAACATGGAAGACTAAATGAACCATATCCATCTCCACATGCATCTCCAACTCATATGCAACCTTACCAACTCTCCTCAAAACTCTATAAAGACCCACAAACCTTGAGCTCAATTTACTTTTTTTGCCAAATCGGACCACACCCTTTATGGGTGAGACTTTCAAGTAAACCCAATCACCAACCTTAAACACAAGATCTCTTTCTTGTCACATTGGAGTAGGACTTTTGTCTACTTTGGGTTGTCTTCAATCTCTCCCTTATCAACCTCACCTTCTCCAAGGCTTCCATAACCAAATCCAGCCATAACAAAGCAATCTCCCCCACATCAAACCACCTAAGCGGGGATCTACAATGCCTACCATATAAAGCTTCAAAGGGAGCCTGCCAATGCTAGAGTGGTAGCTATTGTTGTAAGCAAACTCAATAAGTGAAAGATGTTCATCCCAACTACCATTGAACTCCAAAACACAAGCTCTAAGCATATCCTCAAGAGTTTGGATAGTCCTTTTGTCTTGACCATTTGTCTGAGGATGAAAAGTCAAGCTAAGCTTGACCTTGGTACCATGACCTCTTTGGAAGGACCTCCAAAAATAAGAAGTGAATTGAGCACCATGATCCGAAATGGTAGACAAGGTTACCTCATGCAATCTAACCAACTCATGAATATACAGCTTGGCATAATCTTCCGCACCACAAGTGGTTTTGACTGGTAGAAAGAGAGCCGACTTTGTCATTTTATCCACAACAACCAAAATAGAATCAAATTGTCTCCTAGTCTTAGGAAACCCAACCACAAAATCCATGTTGATCTCTTTCCACTTCCAAGTAGGAATTTCTCTGTCATGGGCTAGGCCACCCGGCCTTTGGTGTTCGACTTTCACTTGTTGACAATTATGACAACTGGATACGAACTTAGCAATGTTCCTCTTCATACCAACCTACCAATAAACCTCCCTCAAGTCTCTATACATCTTTGTGGAACCAGGGTGAATAGAATAAGATGAATTATGGACCTCCTATAAAATCAACTCTCTCAAGTCATCAACATTAGGCACACATAACCTACCTTGGTACCTAAGGGCACCATCTCCCCCTTGGAAGAAAACCTCAACTTTACCATCTTTCACCAAGGCCTTCAACTCTAGCAAGGTGGGTCAAGATCTTGTTTTGACTTAACTTCCTCAACCAAAGAAGATTTAGAACCATCAACAACTACCACACCACCATTTACATCTTCATCTAACCTAACCCCTAACCTAGACAACCGATGAACCTCTCTAGCCACCTCTATGTTACCAACACCAATATGAGATAGACTACCCATGGACACTCTACTTAGAGCATCGACCAACAACATTAGCTTTTTTCGGGGTGATAATGTACACTCATGTCATAGTCTTTAAGGAGCTCTAACCATCTTTTTTGTCTCAAGTTAAGATCTTTTTGTATGAACACATATTGGAGACTCTTATGGTCGATCAACATATCAACATGAACCCCATACAAGTAGTGACACCAAATTGTTAATGTAAATATCACGGCCGCCAATTCAAGATCATGGGTGGGATAATTTCTTTCATTCACCTTAAGTTGCCTAGAGGCATATGCTATCACCTTGCCATTTTGAATCAAAACACATGCCAAACCAATTCTTGAGGC
The DNA here is from genome assembly GCA_026153255.1 of Solanum medicagineum. Lineage (NCBI taxonomy): Eukaryota > Viridiplantae > Streptophyta > Magnoliopsida > Solanales > Solanaceae > Solanum > Solanum medicagineum. Next base: position 9,126 of record JAPFFP010046041.1, read on the forward strand.
ATCACAATAAACCACAAACCCTTTCAACCCTTCCAGCAAAGCCAAGATAGGAGCGGAGACAAGCTTATCTTTCAAAGTTTGAAAACTCTTTTCACATTCATCGGTCCAAGAAAATTTTTCCTTCTTTTGGGTCAACTTTGTCACCCGACACCACATGCCCTAGAAAAGCAACCTCTTTCAACCAAAATTCACACTTTTCACATTTAGCGAACAACTGATGATGTTCACGCGCCAATAAGAAAGCGGTCGCTGTCAGTAATTAACCTAACCGAAGGTTAGGGTCGAATCCACTGGGAATACGGGGCTTAACTATAAAGATCCACTACCAATCATTTCGAGTATCAATTACTAAAATCTTTATATGAGGGGGGTGGGTTTCTTTGTAATTCAAGAATAAAAATAAAGACTTAGTTTATACAAGAAGACAATCAAATTTAGGGACAACTTGGGAATTGTGTTCACCATGGTTTAGTGACTAAATTACCCTAGGTAACATAACTACAATTGGAAATTCACATGCAGGACGGTAACTTAGGTTCTTCCATCCCACTTGTGAAGGTGAAGGTCGTATTTTACCATGGCGCTTGGTCGGCCACCATGGCATGCCAACTAACTGTTACCAATTGTCCCAGTCAACCTCCCTTTGGTCAAATTTGGTTGATTAGATGAGAAAACATCAATCGAATCCTGTCATCTACTTTCCTTTTCTTATTCATCGCTACCTTGGTCGGGCTAGTGATAGTAGGTGGGGTTTAGTGATGTATCCGGCAATCCAACTATGACAAATGAAGGAGTATCAACTATCCACAATCACTAGGTTATTCATATGACAATTATGCAGTGCAAATGCCCTCACAAAAAAGAATTCCCTCTTTCTCACTCAAAATGCATTTAAAATTCAGGGATTATGCTGGCATTCTCACTCTCACAATGAAATTCATGATGGATGACTAACACCATCGGCTTTCCTCTACACTCAACTCTGAACTAATGACAAAGCAGATTCGGATCACTTTAGGACTTAACGGGCTTGTAACATAGGCTAATGGGATTTTGGTAAGGCATTTTAGGCAAGTAGTGACTAAAAGCTATCCATGAACCATGTTTTTCAACACCCTTACCTACAAAACTCAACCATTTCCATCAAGTCCATCCTTATTCTCCTTTTTCAAGCTTTTCCCGAGTGCTTTCTTTCTCTTTTTCAGTTGCACCTTATCTTTGAACTCATTTTTACGATTCTCTTCAATCTAAGGCAACTTTTCTTTTCTTTTTCTCACCCGGCACATGACTTTTCTTTTCTTTCTTCCTTTCCCAACTAACCATCTTATTTTCATTACTTTACTAAAATAAGGGTCACCCTCAACTTAGGCTTTTAGCCTAAGGTGAAGTACACAATATCTATTCCTTAAACCATGGCCACTACTTGTAACCACCCTCATCTTAGGCTTTTTGCCTCAATCAAGGTTCATATATTCAAGGATAGACCAGGGCCAATATCAAAGCATTTCACAAAAAAAAGCTAGGCTAGCTAGGTGTCAAGAAAGAGTAGGTACATGAAAAGCTCAAACATTTGGAACAAGGGATTGACTATCATATTAGGTAGGTCATTTAGGCAAAAGTGAGCTCACTAAAAGAACAATGACCTAAGATCCGTTCCCAATCAACCACATCTCCAATCTAATTTTAGAGTAAAAAGGCAAGTTCCAAGTCAATACACAATACATAAATGCTACAAAGTAAGTTCACACTCTCATGGCATCGCCTACACAATCAACATAGACTCACAGGTCATGCTTCAAGCATCAACTAGCCTTTTCTTTATCAGAACAAACATTGTCAGATAATCACATGCATAATTGCAAAAATAACCAACAATCTCAAAAAATTTGAGGGTACCAAATTTTCAAAACAAAAAATATTTAAAGACTATATATATATATATATATATGCCAAAAGATAATGACTACTATACATCTACAAATTATCTACACTACCTAAACATGACCGTTCAACAGAATTTAAATATCCATGAGGAATAAATGTCACGCCCCAAAGTACTGTTAGGGCGGACTGGCACCCGTTGCCGATAAGGCTCGGGAGAACCAACTTATATCTA
>JAPFFP010046042.1:0-11241 GCA_026153255.1 Solanum medicagineum
GGCTAACTCTCTTGTTCCTATTTTCTTCTGTACTTGTTCTATTTGAGAAGAAGGACAGCTGGACTTGTATTTATTTGCTTTCCGTATTTCTAGTGGCTTGTACACGTGATAACCTGTTCTTGGGTGGGATTAAGCTATGAAAATTCTCATTTTGAGTTTATATATTTAAAAAGCTTCCGCATATTATATTTGTTATTGTCCCTTTTGAATTAAGGCTGACTTGCTCTGGTGGGACCGAGCGAGTGCCATCACTCCAATTTTCGGGTCGTGACAATAACCTTGAAAAACTTGAGTTTGTTGTCCTTCATAGTTTGGGTAAAAACTACCCTTTATGGGTGTTGGATGTTAGATGTCTTGGACGCATCATTAAAGAATGAAAATAAAGCATCAAAATAAAACTGTGTTAAAACTACGATATTCCTGTGTCGTCATCTTGATGAATTTGAAAATATGAATATCTCACAGTTAAAGATGCTGGGTTCAAGCCCCATCAATTTATGGCGTAAGACGCCTTTATATGGATAAGACGTTAGATTCAAGTCCCAATGCACCATATGAATGATATAATGATAGCAAAAGCAAAATAACATATTTTTGGTGAAAAGTTATAAAATACATTCCATTAAAATGCCTCATTCTCTAAAGTGAATGTGGTAGCAGTGCATAATGTCTAAAACAAGACAAGTGATTGAATAATGCACGTGAAAATGGAATAAAGTACTAAGTTATCATAACATAAGGTGATTGTGTTTCATTCATGAAGAATGAGAAATTTTGATAATGATTTGAATTAAAGAAAATTCAAAATGGACATCTATCAAAGAACCTAAAGATTCTTTTAAATGGTGAATTTTCTTGTTTGTTATCATGGCAAGTTGATTGTGAGACTATCACCAACGAAAGTTGGGATTAAGTCCTTGTGTTTTTGAAACGTATACATGGGGATATTTGTGGACCTATTCACCCACCTAGTGGGACGTTTAGATATTTTATGGTCCTAATAGATGTTTCATCTAGATGGTCTCATGTGTGCCTATTGTCATCTCGTAATTTGGCATTTGCAAAATTATTGGCACAAATAATACGATTATGGGCACAATTTTTTGATAATCAGATTAAGTCCATTCGCCTTGATAATGCTACAGAGTCATCCCAAGCATTTAATGACTATTATTTATCCATTGGGATAAAAGTTGAACATCCTGCTGCTCATGTTCATACTCAAAATGGCATTGTCGAGTCATTAATTAAACGCTTGCAATTGATAGCAAGATCATTACTTATGAAAACTAAATTGTCCACTTCTGTACAGGGACATGCAATTTTACATGCTGCAACACTTATTCGTCTCAGACCAACAAATTATCATAAACATTCTCCATTGCAACTGATTTTGGTTTAAGAACCTAATATATCCCATCTAAGAATTTTTGAATATGCTGCATATATGCCTATGGCGCCACCACATCGCACAAATGGGATCTTAAAGAAGAAAAAAATATTTGTTGGGTTTGAATCACCCTCCATTATACGCTATCTTGAACCATTAACTAGAGATATGTTCACTGCTTGATTTGCAGATTGTCGGTATGAGGAGACACTTTTCTCAAAATTAGGGGGATAAGATGATAATATCAAAAGAGAAATTTTGTGGAAAAATCCATCATTGTCTCATCTTGATCCATGTGCTTCTATTTGTGAGCAAGAAGTGCAAAAGATTATTCACATGCAAAAATTGCAAATCAAATGCTAATGCATTTACAGATTTAAAAGGAATCACGACTCACCTCTGTGACAATTAGAGTAGTTGAGAAGAAATAAAGTTGAAATTTACTTCCCGAGTAAGCAATCTGAAATTTGCTCATATAATAGTAAATCAGAAATTTACTATAGCAAAAGGCACATGTCATGCTAAACTTGAAGTTTACTCATTAGACATATATTGAAGAAATAAAAGATTCTTCAAGGTTTCTTTGTTTCTCATGATAAGTTGATTAGATCAACTAATGTTGGTTTTTAATTCCCTAAATTCTGAAAGTATGAAAGGCGAATATGAGCCCGTTCACCATCATGTGATATGTGAAATAGATGCATCAATAAGATAATCACATGTGTGTTTATTGTCAACTTGAATTTTGACATTCGCAAAATTGTTTGTGCAAGATAATTGAGTTAAGAACACAACTTTTAGAATACGTAATCAGGATAATTCATCTTGATAATATTGATAAATATTCAAGATGATTGACACTAAATGCCTTAGGTAAATGGTCAATTATTGCATATGAGAACAAAGTTTCATGGTCTGAAATATGATAAATTGTAGACAAAAATATGTTTCAGACTAATACATTTTGATCAAATTTCCTCAATTGATTTATGGTCATGACCATATAATTTTCATCTAATAATTTTGATGTGCGGTATATAATTAATAAATATACCATGATGCATAAAAGATGGATTTTCTAACAAGTTATGTCATATTTCAATCGTCAAAAGAGATATTTTGTCGATGATATCTTTGATACAATATAGCACAATATTGTAAAAGATTATGAGGATCTAAGCTCTACAGTATATTAAAGCATGCTCTAACTATCAAGTGGAATGGTGCATTTTGGTAAGCGTAAAAATTATTTGACTTGCAATCTAGACACTAAAAAGTGTCATGTATTTAATATTGAATATTTTCACCGGATAAAATTGATATGAAAGTATTTGAAGGATTTAAGATGCATGAAGCATATACAAGTTCATGAAAAACTTGTTCATAATCCTCAAATTGGTTAAAATAATCAAGAACTTTTCATATTTTTATGGAAGTTTATAACTTCATTTAAAACTCTTGAAGAGTTTTTAAAAGGCAATATATTGTTTGCTTAAAGAAGTTGAAGCGAGGAACTTGCAAAACTCCTTGATACTAAAGGGAGAATTCACAAAAGGAGATAGAATGAAGCACATTTCACTAAAACTTTTCTACACACATGAGCTCCAAGAAATGGTGATATAAATGTGCAACAGAGTCGTTCGAGTGACAATGTGTGGTGATTTGTTCACCAACTCTCTACCAACTGCAACTTTCAAGAAGATGGTACACAAGATTGGGATGCGAAGATTCAAGTCTTTGGATTGATATTCTGATTAGGGGGGTTAATACCCGATGTACTCTTTTTTCCTCACAAGGTTTTTGTCCCATTGATTTTTCCTTGTAAGATTTTTAATGAGGCGTCCAAAATGCGTATTATTAGATATGTGTACTTTTTTTTCTTCACAAGAATTTTTTTCCACAGGGTTTTATCTAGTAAGATTTTAACGAGAAACATAATCTAGCAAATAAACATTCAAGAGAGAGTGTCATAAATATATGTAGATTCCTTCAAGAGTTAGGAATCCTACTTGAAGACCAATTCAGTTTCTTACTTTGATACCAAGTCAGTTTTTTACCTATAAATATAAGGGTTTTCTTCATTGTAATCAAGACCTCAATATTATTCAAGAGCAATAAAAGATCTTCTCTCTTCTCTCTACTTTCTTCTTCTTTTACTTTATAGTTTCATAACATCTTTCATTTATTGGGATATACTATTAACTATGTAATTATATTAGGTTATTTGAATCCCTTGTAAAGACTATTTATGTTGTCATTTTGTACATATGTGTGTCCTTTACTTATATTGTAGATAATATTGTGTATGGAATATGTTAACTCATGCACGAAAGATTAATATTATCGGTTCATATAAGTTATAAATTATTGTTCACGATCAAAGATGAAGTAGGGCTAACATGTTGATTGATCGTTGCACAAGATTAAATATAATTTGATCTTGGTTATGGGAGTGGTTATTAAACTCTGACTTTTTGTGCTAGTACATTTTGTATGTATTGAACGGACCAATTGGAGAAATTTATTTATGTTCTAAATTTTTTATAAATAAATTCTCAAGTTCATTCCATGTACTTATACTCCTAATCTTGATATAATTATTATGATATATGTGATTTGATTTATTATTTTAATCTATTGAAAGGTGAAACTTTTTCAATTAGTCGATAAAATCCTAATAGATTGGATAATGACAAATTGCATTAGTGAAATAATAGTTAGTTGATAGAACCGTGTCTCGGTCCCGAGTTGAAGACACCCCTTTATGGTTACTTATAAGTTTTCACGTGAAAACCCTGCAGGTGGATTTTAATATCCGTCATGTGAAATAAATTAAGTAGAGTGGTAAAGGATTGACTTAGTCGATAAATTAAATTATTTTTCAGAAAATTTGATTTATTGATTGATGTCGGTAATTCTAACACGGGGAGTTAAAATAAGATGTGATGATGGATTTTAAAGTTAAGTTGAGGAGTTCAATTACAAACTTTTAGTGGAATAGTTTGTAATTTATTCTGATATGGTAATTCTTTCAATTACGAATTATTATCATGATAGGAAGCCTTTATTAATAAGTCCACGGTCCCTACTGCGACTGATTTATTGATCAATTCTCAAGAATATATAAATGTTCTGGAAGGAGTTTAAAAGACTAACCTTCATATATTTTGTTTTAATGATAAATATATTATTTATTTAAAACGGAATTAAAATAGAATATGGACTCTTAATAGGGATAAAAACGTTTTAGGGCTTATTGTGACTATTAATTACAATAGTCATTAGTGGGCATAATAACAAGAAATGTTTTGACCCTTTCCTCTTCTTCCCCAAGCCCTGAATATCTAAGGATAAATAGGGAAGAAGTCTGTACAGTTGAGAGATAGTCTTGAGGAAAAATCTTGCCCACACAAGATAATATTGAGTGTATAAACGAGATAGCTGTAGAAGTTCGTGGTCCTTGATGGTCCTGGATTCTGCCACAGGGAACGAATTGTCACAAAGCTTCCAAAGGTATGCTTTTCTTGACTTCGTTTTACAATTAACAAAATCTTATGTAAGTGTTGATCCAGTAATTGTGCTTCCGCTGCGTGAATATTGATTTCACTCTAACACCATTTAATTACAATAATATATTATAGTAATTTCCACAATATTTTTGAAAACCCCCTATAAATACAATTATTTCCTCTTCATTTTCTTCACTCAAATAATAACTCAACAATATATGTTTTGTTTTCTTTGATTCCACTAACTTCATTTGTCCCTATGAATGTTAAAAAGTGTATAAGCAAAAGGATCTGTATATTTATGTAAATTATTTATTTTTTATTGAAGATTAGTGGAAGTGCACTTCTATATTTACAGTACTAGTAGTATTTATGTATAGATCATTTATCTTTGTGATAGAAAATGCTATTTTGGAACTTTTTTTTTCTATTTCTACTTAAGAAGTTATTTTTTTTCGTTATTAAGGAATTGGTCTTCCTCTGAACATACACTGAATTTAAAGAACTTAGGGACATTCCTTCCTAGCTAATTTGCTATAATTAACGAATGTTTTACAAAATCGATTTCACTTATTTATTTTCTAGTTTAAGTTATATTTATTGACATTGTATAATCATTTACACTTTTTAGTTAAATTGACTTGCAATGCTTAATACGTAATTATTTATATAGTATATTATAGGTAATAACAAACTGGCTCACTTAAATTATATCCATCATCATTATAATAAATTCGTACACCATTAGGTCACATTAGGGTACATAAGTTGTACCATAAATATTAAAAAGATCAAAGATTTCAACTCAAGCTATTACGTGATGGTAGTTTGGAGTCAAAGGTAGTTCTTGTAATAGGAGTATTTATTGAGTAGTAATAGCTTTTATTCATTATTGAGATTGTAGTTGATGTTGTTCTAGGGTTATTATTGAGTTGTAATAATTGCTAAATTGAAGAGAATAGTTGAATGGGTGAGGTTTGTAACAAAAAGTGAGTTTGACTTCTTGGCGAGTAGCTAGAACAGTTTGAGTCAACTGTCCAGTTGAGGTACTAAAGTTAGTCCCTGTGATTGTTGAATTATAATCTAAAATGTTGCTCTTGAGAAGTTAATGGAGATTGGTGGTTAAAAGCCTACATGTTGTAGGTCGTGGCTTCTTACTCCCTTGAGCAAGAAGTTTTCCTAGATAATTTTGTCTTGTTAATTCTATATTGGTTACTGCTTACTTACTGCATTTGTTGAGGAGTCATGCTCTACATACGAGCAGTGGGGGAACTAAGTGAAGGAAAAATTCATTTTTCTCTCATTGGTAGAATAGACAGATACACAATACTTCTAGTAATGTAAACACAATGTTTGGTAGTAGAGATCAATTAAAAAATAATTAATTAATTAATTAAAATTCGTGGAATTGATTTAAACCCATGAAAGTTATTGAAAAGGACTTGTTTCTTTCAAAAAGATATCAAACCTGTTTAGAACAGGTTCCTTTTTCAAACAGGTGTTCGATCAAGTATATCAATTTTATTCTTGAAGGAAATAATTCAAAATCTCAAGTACAATGATTGAATTAAATTCATTAAGGACATACAATGATTTTAAATATTTGTTAAATACATTTACTATTTCTATTTTCTTTGTACTTTTATTATTCTTCTTGAGCACAGTATCGATAAATTTTACTGATCATTATTGAAGTTTTGTTGGAACACAGAAAATAATTCAGGTGATTCTAGATCTTTGCAGTTGTTACTGAAACAATTTCAAGCAAATGAGGTAGGGATGGCAACGGGGTAAGTATGGGGCGGATTTAGAATTATGTGGGGCGAGGTAGGTTTAAAGTTATGTGGGTGAGGCAGGTTGAAGTAACTATTTTTAAGACTAATGCGGGGCGAATTGCGGGTTTAAAGAATTAAATAAGAATTCGAAAAAAACTAAATTTTTGTAATTAGTAAAAATCAAAGATATAAATTTTTTATATTAAATATTGGCTTTAATTTTTTTCCTAAAATTTAAATTAGACATATCTGATAAATTATTAGTTGTTGAAATGTTAATTAGAGACTTTTAATTAAAGTTGTGGCTTCAATCTCAACCCCTCAATTTGTTGTGTGCTTTGGTATCAAGATGAAAAGATTTCAATTGAAATCAAATGTGGAATTCAAACAACATAAAAGTAAGATAGTTGAGAAATATAGGATGGGAAGTGAAGAGAGAAAGGTTCAATTGAATTTTCAATTAAACCAAGGTAGAAGAGAAACTTGAATTCGAAAAGAAACAACTCATCAATTGAATCCAAAAATGAGCAATCTTAAGTGAAATCAAGGTTAAGAAGTTCTAAATCAACAATAGAAATCTACCCATCGCTAACTTACATTTAGCTACACAAACTAGAGAATTTCTTCAAAGAGTTTCTTCATGCAACATTCAAACTCTATCTTTTGAAAATGACCAAGGCATCTATTTATAGGATGCCTCTTTTTCACATAAATAGCCCAATAGTGGCTTATTCAAACTATTTAAAATGGCTAATCATTCTCACCATCTCCCCACTTTGGCCTCGCAAGCTATAATCCACACGACGAAGCCCTTCCATTGGTGACTAATAAGATCCTCTCGTATCATCATGGTTTGTGTAGCTTGGAATATAAGTCCAGTATGAATTGTTCTAAACATGATCATATCTTCTCCTTCTTCAAAAAGATTTGTCCTCGAATAAATCTCTAAGGAAGAGAAAGGCTAAGACATCTATTAATAGGGTAGTTTTTTTTTAATACAAATAGCATAAAATGCTTATTCAAATTATTTAAAATGTATCTTCAAATGGCTAATCCTTCCTACCATCTTGAATCTCTCCGTTTTAATCTTCACATGAAGAATCCCTTCCAATGGCGCCCAATAAGATCTTCTTGACCACCTTATTGTATCATCTTCACTTGTGTAGCTTGATGTACACATCTAGCATGAATTGTTCAAAAAGTAAAGGTAAGAATGTTGGATAATAAGCTTCTTGTCAAGAAGAGTCTTGTTATATTACGTAAGAGTTTGGATCAACAATTATTTTCTTAAAAAATACTAAAGATCTATCAAAGATCACTTTGACAAACTTACTAAATGCATTGAGCAAAGGAGGTTAAAGTAATAGAAAGGGTTAGTAGAAAGTGCATTACATGTCAAGTTGTAAAATAATTGTGGAAGTAAATAAAAAAGAAGAATTATGTTGAAAATAATTAAGTTTTCGCTAGTATTGAGAGTAGCCACAACTCAAATGGCAATAGAGGACAAAAACTTTGTTTCGGCTTTGTGGGAGGAAGATTCTTCCTCACTTTAAATGCTGGAGAAAATCAAATATGAGATGTTAAAAATGTCAAAAACTTGGACATGGTGAGACCATTTACAAGAAAAAAATTGTAACAAGGAGAGGTTTAAATTGCAAATCAATAGAAGGAAGATCAACTTTTTATTGGATCATGTCTTGCATCTAGAATTTAGTAACATGTGGCTTATTGATCATTGGTATACAGACCACATTATGACATATTAGCAACATCAATATTTAGGATTTAAAACAAAGAATACCATCCTAGTTATTGAGAATTTACATGCACTAATTTATTTATGAAATTTTGTTGGTTTTTGAATTCATCATAGTATTTCAAGTGTTAGGATAATTTCTAGAAAATGGATTAATTATTTTTCGAAAAAACTTAGTAAAAACTTAAGTTAGGCAAAATTGGTGGAGACCTATTTCCCCCACCCCCTACTCCCCAACCCTTGTGTGTCTATTTAGCTATGAAGACTATCAATTACCATCGTCAACCACTAGGTACCATCACCAATCATGACTTTTATCATTAAAATTATTATCATTGACAATTATTATTATCAGTATCTACTATACCTATCATCTCCATCATTTAATTATATTCATTGCTACAATCAACGACATTACACTCCTACCTATGTTACCACTATCAAGCACTACCATTATTGTATTTAATCTCCACTACTATCCACTTCTATCATCATAATTAGCACTGTCCCGAACTATCATTAACACATCATCAATCACTACACATTCTTCAGTTATAACTACTAACACTGTCGAGTTTCAACTATTAATGAATTTACAAAGTTAAAAACTTTAAAATATAATTACTTTTTTATTGTTAGCCCTAAGTCTTATTCTTTCTCTTCTTGTTTCACCTGAGAAAGAGGAAAATGATCAATATACGAACTAGTAGTTATCTGTTTGTATTAACATGCCCTGTCCATAAGAAATTTCTGTAGTTATCTGTTTGAATACTCGTTTTGGCAAGATGAACATAGTAGGCCAGTAATTGTGGATGTGAAGCAGCACTGCATTGATTAAAATTGCATAAGAGAGGTGTCTGGTGTCCCATCTTCTTATTTGTGCTGTCAGCTTATCCGCCAATACTTCACAATCACGTGGTTGGGTCTTGACCCGCTTATTGTCTTAACACATTATATTCTTAGTATGTTTCTCATCAATTCGAACGTACTCACGACACGTCCCTTGTTTGATTTTGATATAGTATGGTTTGACACTCTTATTCGCCACTACTAATATCGCTTCAATTATTATTTTAAAATCACAAATCCCATTTTGAGAAACAATGATATTAGGTGCAACAGTCAAAAAAAATTATTATATAAATATAACCCTAGACATTATTATTATATTACATAGAGGATTAATTAAGTAGTAACTACTTTTGACAAGAAAATAAGACACTTGATTATAATCTCTTAATTTTGAACAACTAAGCCAAAATTTGGGCTAATGTGAGGGAATTGCCTCCATAATATTTCATTTCCTCTCTAATTAATGCTTGACACACATAAATCCTTTTAGACCAAACTTCATTCTCAACATATCCATGTTTTTACTTCGCATGAACAAGTAATAGATACGCAGCCCAAATGTGGAATTGCTCTCAAGAAATTAAGAAAAACTTGCATATGCATCCAACAACATAAATATATAAAATGAGATTCCAATAAATAAATGTATCTTGAATCTTTTTGCCAATTGTGGGGAAGAATCTAATTTTTATATCTCAAGTTATCTCTAGGTCTTTCATCACTAGCTTCAATTAAGTTGACAATGAAATACATATACTTGTTTGAATGTTGCTTGTTACACGAATTAAGTTTCATATCCTCTATATAAAGTAGATCAAGAAAGAAGAAAACATGCACTAAAACATTCATCCAGTACTACCTAGCATCCCTTTCAAAATCATCATGTTAGTTGTTTATCAGCCCTCAAATTGTTGTAGTACCGAATACTTGTAAGAATTTATCCACTGATAGCTTTCATTGTGATATTTATTTATACTACTCTTTGCTTGAGCCATCCTACTGTTGTTGCAACTAAGATTTTCCGATTGCAGAAGATGACATCAATCTTGAGACCTACTACCAGAAGTTGCTCTTCATTTAGAAGATAACCAAGGATCACGAATTATACACTCTTACCGTCACATGGCTTTTAGCTTTTCAGCTAGAAGTGAAAGAAATCGAGCAGAAGGATGGATTTATCTCAACAATGCCATAAAAGATGTTGGACTTGCACACCATGTATACAGTGACAGGAGCTAGGATTTCTATGAAGAGGCTCGAAGAATTAAAAAAAGAGGAAAATATGTGAAAATTATAAGGTGAAAAATGAAGCGAGATAGGAGAGAAATATTAATCTTAACCTGTTAAATTTAACTTGTCTTTTCATACTGTATTCTGGTACTTCCTACTTTTACCTTGCTGTATCGAGTTTTTAAAAATATTTTTGTGCTTTTACTTCTTTTATTTGTGATTTTCTATTTTATTTGGAATTTAAAATTCTGAATCACTGTCTATTTAATCATATGTTACTTTAAAAAAAATTACCAAGATTCTTTAAAAAGGTGTAGAAATTGAGTTACTAACATTATAATGCATATTCATAAGATAAATAAATGACATTGTCAATTTTTTCGTTCATTTAATTAAATTTACTAGGTTAGTCATTTGTAGAAAAAAAAATTAAATGACAAAGAAATCAAATAAGTTTAGCTTAATTTTTCATCACTTTAGAATTGAATTGACAAAAATAAGAAAGAAATACTATGAAATTAAGAAAAATTTAATTAAATAGATTTTGTTAAAAGGATAGATATTCAAGGTTTTTCAGTTTCTTCATTCGTAATTTACTTTTTATTTTATATAATATTTTTCCAATTCAATTTTAATTTAATAATAATTCATCGATCATTTTAAAAGAGTTTCTTCGTGTTAGTATATGAAAAGAGAGTTGTGTAGAAGCAAAACAAACAACATAAATAA
>JAPFFP010046043.1:0-11240 GCA_026153255.1 Solanum medicagineum
GGAGACTACAGACTGTCCAGAGCTGTCAATGCTCACCAAAATATCCTAAATCATCCACAAGCCCTCAACTCAACGATCGCGGCTAGTATCTGGATCTGCACCATGGGAAGATACAAAAAAGTAGGGGCGAGTACCATAAAAAGGCATCCAATAGGCATCATTGACCGACATAGTGAAATACAGTAAATATAGAAAGCCCAAATGTAGGATTTGCAGTAAAGCTAGCAAATCTAAACTCAGGCCTACAGTGAATTTAACAGGAACAATATCTTATCCCAACGGCCAGAACCAGGCAGTGTATCACAACTCAACTGACAGAATCAAAGTTGAAACCTGAGCATCAGTATCTCACGGTCAAGATGTTGGGCTTTACATGGGTATAAGACCCTAATATCAATGCTTGTATGTCCCCTAAGCTCCCATAAGCCTAGATGGTACACCAACGCACAACCAAGGTGTGAAATGGTGTTCTGATGGACCCCTGTAGAACAATGCACTCTTGCTGGCTTGTGGTATCCGAACCCTGATTCTGTGATGGAACGTGTCACGCCCCGAAATGGTACCCTTGGCGTGGCCGGTACTCAAAGATTATTGCTGGACCATGAGCGAACCACTTAGCCTAATTATCACAACTCCTCGACAGGGAAGAAAAAACTCAGTATGTAAAGACATCATATGCAGTAGGAAAATAAAATGTATAACTTAGTTGTATCATGGTTTATAAATGAAAATAAGTTTTGATACATCATTACTCAATACTCTTTACTCAAGGTCTATGAAGCCTCTACCCATCAATCTAGATGGTGCCATGAAAGGCCATGGACACCCAAAATCATGAAAAGGAAGTACTCAAAAGAAGTAGGAACTTAAAAAGGGCTTCTTCAGAATGCAAGGAGAGATCACCAACTCATAGATGTACTGATCTAGACTTCAACGGTGTGCATGCTGAAGTCCCATGTCACTTGTATCTACATCATAAAATGATGCAGGCCCAAATGGACGTCAGTACATGGAATATACTGGTATGTAAAATAGCTCAAGGAAAGTAAAGCTCAACTCACTCAGCTCAACTTGACAACTCATGCTCAAAACAGTTTATGCAAGTTTAGAGTAAATCATGCTTTTAAAAATAAGCTTAGAAGGAATAGACTCATTTAAAACCTCATGCTCACTAAATGTTGCTTGGGAGTTTCTCTTAACCAACATCCTCATCCCACCACCTATAATTTGGTGATGCACAACGAATCATCATCATTGCCCGTCCTTAACTTGCTACGCAAAAGGAGATAAACTCTCTCTTGCATCCCCAGGGTAAATGTCTACTTGCGGGACTAGAGTCGCAAGGCTAGCTGTAATGACTATCCTACGCTGGCAACATAGTTCTGTGGGTTAAAGTAGAAGTGAACTCACTCCCCGCTTGGTGCTCGATACTCCTCCCAAGAATAAAATATGCTTGACTCCTCCATTAGCTCATTAATCAACTCAAAACTCAACCCCTTTGGGATATCTCATCTCAACTTATCTCAATCATTCATTAACTCATTCAATCAATGCAAGTCATCAAGTTTAACTCAGACTCAAACGGTCATTTAGACTCGCTCAATTTACTCATTATGTAATGCATGAAAGATATTCATGTGTAGCAATATATGACTTAATGCAACATGCTCTTCATACTCAATCATACTCAAATTACTCAACTCTAAATGATCAATTTATATCAACTCAAATATTCATTGATATGAATAGAATTTCATAAAATCATGTGATTTAGGTTTCATGCTATCAAGTATGAAATACATGTTAAATCCCATGTCAATGTTCATGCAATTTAGCAATCATCTCATGTAGTAAAATAGTTCCATCATGACGAATGTAAAGATATAGTATTAATATAGTGGAAGTTTCTCAAAATGTGAACTCTTCTCAAATCTTGACTAAAGATAATGGAAAGGGGCATGTGAAGAGAGAAATTTCACATTTTGGTAAGCGTTACATACCTGAGAATGAAGGGAAATCAATCTTCAACTCAACCCTTAAAAACCCTAGCTCCTTCTCCTCTCCTCTTGCTCTCAAGAAAAACCCGAAGTGTGGAATGAGTAATGAATGCCCTTAGGGTTTATTTTAGGACCTCATTCAAGTATAAAAACATCTAGGGTTTAATAGGATAGGCAGTGGCATGGAAAAAAAATACCCCTTATTAAAACAACCAATTGGGTCTATGAAACCCCATCTATGAGTCATAGAGTACTCTACAAGTCGTAGACATGCCTCGTAGTCTTAAAGTCCCAAAAATCTGAGTTGCTGGAATTTGATAGGAGGCTTCCTTTTACGATTCATAGTCCATTATACGAGTCGTAGGTGACCTCTCATGTACAAGGAAATCTAAAGTTAGATTCACTGGATTTAGCACGAAACCTCATCTTACAAGTCGTAATTCGGGTTACAGGTCATAGACTTATTCTCGTAAGCAAGATGAACCTGCAGTCTGAAACGCTGGAATTTCATACGAAACCACATTCTACGAGTTGTAAACCTCTCTATGACTCGTAAAGCTCCCTCGTACATTGCTTCTGTATCTTTTCTCAGTCATTTTCTCAGCAATCCTCTGCACATACTCAACCAGATCGGATAGGAAGGAATTAAGGGGTGTTACATTATGTCCCCCTTGGAATCATTCATCCTCGAATGAAGAGAAAGATGGGAAATTGGGTCAAGGCACGAATTTCTCTATGGACTCTAACAATCAGCCAGCTCTCAACTCACTCATACAATCAACCAATCAGGAAATTAAAAAGTAAAACAATCAAACAATCAATACATCACATCAATCCTCGTTCAGACTCTAGAACTCTATCGCCTATCAAAAGAGAATGAAAGGAGGACTCAAGGAATGAAAATTCAAGAATTTAGAAGGAAATACTTACCATCAACTCTCTCATTCATCAACAGGTAGGAATAAATAAGGATATTTGGCCTTCATGTCCTCCTCCGCCTCCCAAATAGCTTCCTCTACAAATTGGTTCCTCCACAATACTTTGACAGATGCAATCTCTTTAGTTCTCAAATTGTGAACCTGATGATCAAGGATCTAGACAGGGATCTTCTCATAACACAAGCTGTCTCTCACTCTCTTAACAGGCACAACAAATTATGGATCTCCCAAATACTTCTTAAGCATGAAAATGTGGAAAACTAGGTGAATGACCTCTAACTCTGATGGTAGCTCCAACTCATACGCCATATTGTCCACTTTCTTTATGGTTTGATAAGGGACAATGTACCTCGGACTCGAATTCCATTTCTTTCCAAATCTCATCACACCCTTTATGGGCGACACTTTCAAATACACCCAATCATTAAGCTCAAACTCTAAGTCCCTCCTTCTGACATCAGTGTAAGATATTTGTCGACTCTGCGCGGTTCTCAACCTTTCTAGAATGATCTTCACCTTTTCCATAGCTTGATGAACCAAGTTTGGACCAATCAACTCTACTTCATCTACCTCAAACAATCCAATCGGTGGTCTATGCCTCCTCTCATAAAGTGCCTTATACTGGGCCATCTAAATGCTTGAATGAAAACTATTATCAGAGGCAAACTTAATCAAAGGCAAATGGTCATCCCAATTATCTTTAAAGTCAATGGCACAAGCTCTCAACATATCTTCTAAGGTCTAAATCGTGTGTTCTGCCTGGCCATCTGTCTGAGGGTGGAAGGTTGTGATAAGGAGCACCTGTTGACACCCAATTTTTACCCTCCACAGTGTCAATTTAATCATCGAGCTTTTAATTTTTAACAAGTTGAAATAGTCAGTTTTCAAAAAAAAAAATAAAATGGGCGCGTGGGGCCACGCGCCCCTTATATTTTCAGCTGCCCTCTTCCTCTTCTTCATTTTCCCATCCCTTCTTCCCAAGAACCCAAACAAAACATGAAAACCCTAGAAAACCAGCAGCGTCGCAACCGTTTCCCATCAAACGGTGCCGCAATTCCATCTCCCTCAAACGTTCACCCCGCCACCCCTACAGTACATCACACCAACGTTGGCCCGACCTCAAATCTCGAGAAAAACCTGGCGCCACAACGAACCCGACAATCCTCAACGTTCACCCACGCCTGGGTCCTTTAAGTCAACCTTTAACAGATAGAAGTTTGAAAAATGATGATTCCGTTGGAGACGCATTGATTTCCAAGATTCAAAATCTGATTTTTTTGAATTTCGAATCCCCAAATCCAGCCTGCTATTCACCCATTTTTCCACTTAATTTGCCCTAATTTGCGGCTATAAATTTCCCCTTTCTCTTTCACAAAAAGGAGGGCGGCGATTGAAATCTTCAAAACCCTTAAAAAGCTCCATTCAATAGCAGTAGACGTCGATCCGTCATCTCAAAAACCCTAGCAAAAACCAAATCGATTTCCACAGCTATTCTGATCTTCAATTATAGTTCATTTTTTTCAAAATTCATTTCTAGGTAGTGTTGAGTGTTCCGAAATTGAGGGTTCGTGGCCTTGAGTCAATATAAACAAATCAACTAGTAGTTGTAAGCTCGTCTCATCTCAGTTCACTGCTCCAAAAAAGGGTTCAAAAGTCCATTCTGAAGGAAGTCTCTCCCATTTGTTGTGTCTAGGTATTTAGATTCATGACTTCATGTTGGTATTGCGATCAAATACTATGAAAGCTAATTCAAGCATACTGCTTGTCACTTTGATCCTTTAAAGGTTCCATCTTCTCCTTGTTTCGTTTAGGATACAACAGGTCTCTTTCCCTCTTTGTCAATGGGTATGAATTATTTGAAGTATGAGTGTTTATGTTTAACTTATTATAATGAGTGTGAATCTGTTTTAATCTTTAATCCTTAATATAACTGATTATAAGTCAATAGTTTGTCTAGCTTTGGGCTTCAAAATGTGATCTCACCAGGCAAAGAAAAGTTTTTTCCCTTTAAGCATTGTTCCAGAAGTACTTAATTGGAAACTCATGTTGTGTATAAGGTTTTGGATCTCTATTACAGTGCTATTAATACTTCCCGTTTATTGCAACTGCAATAAAACTTTGTTCGCATTTGGTGCTGTGACATATTTTAAGAGATTAACTTTTGTTTGTAGTTGTGTTTGGTATACAAATCCTAATCCTTATGTTCTTTTCGTTTCATGTGAACTTGTCCTTGAGTCCATTGGGACTCCTTCAATCTCCTCTGCATTTTCGTGGGCCACGGAGGCCCAAATCTCTCTCTTCGAGTCACCCAAATTCTCAGGAAAAGAGAAAGTTGTTAGACAGATCCCGAGAAGCAAGGATAAAAATCTCGAAGTTGCAATAAGGATTTAAATGGGATAAAGGCCCAGAATCATTTTAACTTCCTTCTTTATTTTATTTTATTTACATTTGTGTGGATGCTAACATTTTACTATATCTTGGTTTTAATCTAATTAACTTCCCGGCATGTCAAACCATTTATGTTTTTCTTTTATTATTTAGTTTCATTTTAGTTTTGAAAATTTTTGCATAAAAGATAAAAAAAAATCAAAAGAAATAAATCAAAAATAAATATTAAAAAATGTTATTTTATCACTGTAGTTTAATTTTTAAATATAGTCAACTATTCAAAATTTAGCTAAGTGCTTTCGGTTTTATTAATGTCTAGTTGCATTTCGTCGAATCTTTTCAAGTTTAGCCAAGTCTTTCAAAATTAATTAATCTCAAAATCATGTCAATCTTTTTTAAGTCAAAGTTAGTCAAATCTCCTAATCGCCGGATAACCGCATTTAGCGGCCATCTCGAGTGCGTAAAACCTTCTCGAAGTGGAAATGTGAACCCGAACCTTATCTTTGGATTTTTAAAAGATTTTTCTGTTGGTCTTTTAAAATATTTAATGGTTTCCTAATTATCCGTAAAATTAGATGGCGACTCTCTGTCTTCTTTCGAATTTTGAGAATTGGTTTTTCTCAAATTAATTGAGTTTAAATTGATTTATTGATTTTCAAATCTTTCTTTTAAAAAAAAAAGCCATTTTTCGGCGTAACAGAAATGGTGACTCTTCTGGGGAATTTAATTAGGTTCTAACCATTAGATTATCTGTTTGACTAACTATTTGACTTGTTATATCTTCTTATTTGCTTTATCTACTTAAATTCAACAATAAACAGTCATTTGCATTTCGTGGCATTTTCCTATTTTCATCTTGTGTATTTGAAAGGATGGTTTTGCGATCCCGCACCCGAATTTCCAACTACTTAACCTTTTCAGAATAAGTGACAATTTATTGGTTCGTGATGCGTCCAATGGTTGTCATGAATTTCCAGCTCAGGTTGTCCGCCTGGGTATCCGGTCCAACTCAAACCCACTCTTAGACACCTAGGATAGAGCGAAGCCAAATCCCTATTTTTAGGCATTGGCCTAGGACGACCCAACACGTAAAGTGTGTTGGGCCCATTAGAAAGATCACCTTGAGTCCAAAGTGGCCTCCGGCCTAAATGGACGATCATGCTTGTGTGTCTGAAGGATGTATATGTTGTTTGACAAACCTTTGTCCCTGGGGTTGGGAGTCATAAACACACGTTTGTTTGCAGGATATTACATCGAAAGACGTTCAGAGAAGCCAAAGAGTCCAACAAGAAGAAATCTTCTACGAAGGTTTAGTTTAGGACTGCCCCCCTGCGTGGGTTCGATTATTTTTGTATCCCCTTCCCATATTATGTATCCCCATTAAGTTTATTCATAAAGACTGTACAAATATTTTCGGGGCAATGGAGCGTCTAACTGCATATATATCCTTCAAATCGTTAGGCCTACCCTTGGCACAAAAGGGTCACATATCTGCTTAGGACACGCAATATCTGTTTACTTGGCATGTTTATAACTGTTTGTGTGATTACATTGCTTTGTTTGAAGCCTTCTAGCCCACTCCTTTCAAAAGTTCCTAGAATCTCTTAAGCACATAAATCAAGTTACTGTCAAAAGTTCGTCCAAATACTCTTCGAGTCTCAAGTTTCTCAATAAAATCAAACCCACTCTCAAAAGTAATCACTACCAAAGCTCATCCAAAATCTCTTCGAGTCTCAAGTTTTTCCATAAAATCGAACTTCACTTTCAAAATCAAGAGATAATTTTTCATTTCAATTCGGAAAATATTCAAGCCTCCCGAACTACGTTGGATCTGATTTCCCTTCATGAAATACGTAGGCAGCCTTCCAAGGCTCGGTCCCCTCATTTTAGAAAATCTATTTCTTCTCCGTCATCTTTTCTTTTCAGAGGACTCATCAACTCCAAAAAATGTAAGGAAATATTGTCAAACATATCCCTGATTCACAATCTAAATAGGCAATGTTTCGCCTGTTTTAGTCATTTTCCATCTTCATGGGTTAGTACGTCTTCAAACAATGCAACTATTATGTGTTTATGCTTCTGTGTGATATTTTGCATTGTTAATATGAACAAGGACTAACATATTTATCTTTTGAGTTATTTTCATTTGGTAGGTCATTCAGAATTGATCTGTGTTGATAAACTGGCCGATCATCCTTATTTCACCCAATCCAGAGCTCATAAAGATCCCTCCTTTAACCTAAGTCGGCAGATGGCGGACAATAATGATGATGCAAGCCTGACCGAGATCACTGTGACAGACCCTGCTACCGCACATCAGAACCAATTGATTGCGCAATTAATGCAACAGATCGCAGAGATGAAAACGGAAATGAAAAAGACCCAGGACTTAGCAAGTTTGGCCATCACTGCTAATCTTCCCGTTCCGGACGATGGGACGCCTTCACTTCATTTTCCTTCTTCTCAGCCTATTTCCATCTCGACAAATCCACCAATTACGCCCGCACAAGTTTCTCCTGTCATTAATGATGCAGGACCTTCAAACCTCTTTCCTCAAGCACCACACCCTCTGCATAACCCAAATATTACCCAAGCCGGCAGCTCCTCTCAAATGGCCCATGTTGCCCGCCCCGAGACAATCCATCCTGAAAGCCAACCCCTGGACCAATACAACCCACCTGCCACACAAATGCCGCAGCCTAAAACCTCTTTCCATATCCCTATCCTCACAAATCCACACAATCCTCACGCCACATACTCCGATATTGACCACTTTGAAGATAAGAAAAAAGAATGGAAGGCCAAGGAGCATATGACCTGATTAAATATAAAGGAAGAAATTGCCAAAGCTATGAAGCAATTCGACTTTGCACCTGATGTTGCGGGCCTGGATTATGAAAGTTTGTGCATTCACCCAGATTTGAACCTACCGGAAGGGTTCAAAATACCAAAATTTGACACTTTCAACGGGAGTGGGAATCCCCTAGCCCATTTGAGGGCATATTGTGATCAACTAGTGGGAGTTGGGAAGAACGAAGCATTGCTGATGCGGCTTTTTAGTCGAAGTCTCAGTGGGGAGGCCTTGGAAGGGTTCACTTCCCAGGAAATAAATCGGTGGGCCAGTTGGAGTGGCATGGCCAAAGATTTTGTTGAAAAATTTGCTTACAATGTCGAAGTAGTGCCAGATTGCTATTCCTTGGAGAAAATCAGACAGAAATCGACAGAGAGCTATAGAGAATACGCCTACAGATGGAGAAAGGACGCCGCCAAAGTGCATCCTCCCATGTCGGAGAAGGAAATTATCGAAGTGTTCGTGCGCTCCCAGGAACCGGAGTTCTATGAAAGAATGATGTTGTTTGTGGGAGCTAAATTTGCAGATGTATTTAAGATCGGTGAGAACATCGAAGATGGGCTTAAAACGGGTAAAATCACTCGTATATTGACATCGGTTGGAACTTCCGGGATGTTGAAGAGAAGAAAAGAAGATGTGGCGGTTGTCTCCGGCATACAAAATAAAGAGAGAAACCCTAGTGACCACCCCAAAAAATCTGCCCCTCAAATCCATGCTCAGCCACGATATCACCCTTCATCTACGAATTACCAAAATCCTCCTCCCTATCAATATCCAAATACCATCTCAGACTACCAATCTTCACTGCCAAGTTCCTCACACATACAACCAACTTATCAGATCAATCGGCTAGCTATCCAATTCCAAATTTCCAAACCCCACGGGCAAGTCAACAAACACCGCCATACCCAAAATTCTAGGTCCATACACACTCTCATCAAAACCATCCAAACTATCATCAAGTGCCTCCACCCCAACAAAATGACTATAAACCTCCTAACCCAAAACCCCCTAGGGTGTTCACTCCACTCGTTGAAAGCCGAACAAAACTATTTGAAAGGTTGTCTGCTGCAGGATTGATCCAGCCTGTTCCTCCGAGAGCCATAGACCCTAATTCTCGTTTCTTCAAGGGTGATTAGATTTGTGCTTACCACTCTAATAGTGTTTGGCACGATACTGAAGATTGTTTAAATCTGAAGCATAAAATCCAGGACTTAATTGACCGTGACATGGTTGCTCTTCGGACGGTTGCTCCCAATGTCAACAAGAATCCTTTACCTGATCATGGGGAGAATACTACTAGCTAAGAAGGAAATGTCGATCTGGGACAAGATTTAGTACAAGTCGTGCCCACTGTAATTTAACGATCAACTCATATGCATGCCTAGAGATCTAAAGTTTTCTTTTCCTGTAATCGCATTATTTACTTGTTATCATTTCTATACTTGTTATTCTGTTGTATCCCTTGTAATGAACTACGTTTGACTTGAATTCTCAAGAATGAGATACGTAGGTGGCCTATGTCGGCCTCGGTCACCTTTTATCTAAAATTTGTATTTTCTACCCCCTTGAGAATGAACTACGTTTGACATGAATTCTCAAGAATGAGATATGTAGGTGGCTTATATCGGCCTCGGTCACCTTTTATCCAAAATTTGTATTTTCTACCCTTTGAGTGGGAACTACGTTTGACCTGATTCCTGCCTCAACAGGATACGTAGGCGCCATAACGGCTTGTTCATACTCCCAGAAAGGAAACTAGGATAGAATTTTTGAAAGGAACTCAAAAATTCTGAACACAAGGAAGTCTTCTACAACAAATTGAAGTTTGAAGCACAATGAAACTTCAACTGGGGCAGAATTTTTGAGAGGGATCTCAAAAAATTCTCAAGGGGCTTTTGATTAGCTGACAATCTCTGATAACATCTAAACTGGGACAGAAGTTTTGAGGTTGCCCTCAACATTTCGCTGAGCATCATCACAAATTGAGAAGTCGTACTTGTCTACCTTATGTCTACCAAAAGGTGGGAAATCAAAGCGATTCATCTTGTACAAGACAAGGAAGTAGGCAATCGAAGAGTCAACACAGATCAATTCATTTTGAAACTAAAAAACTTTTCTGTGGATGTAGGGAATTTTGTCATGTTTCATCTACAGGAGAATGGCTGAGGCGCTCAAGTCTCCAACGATTCATCAAGATCAATTTATTTTTTGAAACTAAGAAATTTTCTATGGTTGCAGGGAATTTTTTTTTTTTGCAGATTTTATCTCTAAGAGGACGGCGGAGGCATACATAGTTCCATCTTCCCCAGGTCATCAGGAAGTTATCAAAATCAATTCATTGTGAAACTAAGAACTTTTCTGTGGATGCAGGAAATTTTGCAGGTCTTACTTGCAGGAGAATAGCCGAGGCGCAAAGAGTTTCGTCTCACTCAAATCCCAAAAAACAACACAGATTAAGTTATTGTGAAACTAAGAACTTTTCTGTGGATGCAGAAATTTTGGCAGGTCTTATCTACAAGAGAATAGCTGAGGCGTAAATAGTTCTGTCTCACTCAAGTGACCAGCAATCTATCAAAGGTCAGTTTATCTTAAAATTAAGAAATTTTCTGTGAATGCAGAGAAATTTACAGGTCTTTCCTACTAGAGGACAAAAGAGGCATAAACATTTGTCGGCTCATCAAAATTCATGGTAACAAGTCATTTATCATATATAAATCATTCAATCGTACATAATACATTTATCTTACATAAATCATTTCATCATGCATAAGCCATTTCATCATACATAAATCATTCATGCATAAGACATTTTGTCATGCATAAATCATTCTATCATGCATAAGACATTTATCATGCATAAATCATTCATTCATTGTGCATCATCGAAAGGTTCATTCATCAAGCACCATGGAAAGGTCATTTATCATGCATTGTGGAGCGTTATTTATCATACATTGCGGAGCGTCATTTATCATGCATTGTGGATAGTCATGCATCGCGGAGAGTTATTGAAAGGTTCATCTTTATGAATCGCCTACGAGGCTATTTTATCTCTAACTGCCG
>JAPFFP010046044.1:0-11239 GCA_026153255.1 Solanum medicagineum
CATTCTAAGTTTTTCCCCTTCTAATTATTCGGCATACATCATGAGGTGGGACAAATCCATATCACCTATTAGCATGGTAGTACGACACTCCTCATCAACCAAGTCAGATACATCCGACACAAATTTGTTCATCCTTGACCTTGGATCAGCAACCAATTGTGGTGCATACTTGGTGAGTTGGTTGAACTTGAAGACATACTCCCTCACACTCATTGAACCTTTCCTATGGTTTATAAACTCCATCATTTTAGCCTCCCTTAGCTCAATTGAAAAGAACCGATTAAGGAATGGAGCTTTGAACTCTTCCCAAAGGATAACATTATCATTCCCTTTCTCCATCTTCCATTAAGTAAACCTAGTTTGAGACACCCCTTTGAGTTAGTAGGTTGCTAACTCCACTTTTTCCTCTGAACTAACCCCCATAACAGACAACACCTTATACACCTAATCGATGAATTCCTGGGGATCCTCATCCACCTTGGATCCATGGAACTCTTTATGGGTTCATACTAGTGAAATCCCTCACCCTTAAGGCCGGAGTAGGAGCATGAGGAGCTTGGGTCCATTGATTGATTTGGTTGGTCATAGCATGACCCAACATGGTGATAGCACCTCGAAACTCATCACAGGTCACTCCCCATCTTGAGGAGCTTGAGGAGCAGGAGGGGCCAGTTGCTCCTCGGGTGAACGGGCTCTCCTTAGTCTTCCTTATGGAATAGGATTGATCTATAATATAAAAGAATTTTCATTAGAGTAAAAGCCTTACCTTAACTTCTATAGCATGACATAGACCAAGAAGAAGGGGAACATTTCCTAAAATGTCTCATAGCCTCTTACTCATAGTTGTGGTGCACTTCACAACCATGAACAAGACTCTAATTGACACGGTGTGTTGTATTCTGAGTAGTATTAATAACCTAGTGCTCTGACAGCAAATTTGGCATTACCCAAGCCTACGACCTATATGTGGCAAGGTGAATGGGGACCCCAAACAAGTCTCTTAGCATATCATTCACACATCCTTGGTCGCGGAAGAAAAATAATCAACAACAAGAGATATAAATAAGGGGAGTGTGACTAAGGAAAGTCTTGATATTTATTAAGCATAAAAGAGTCAAAGCTCAAAGCATAAGTACATCAATTGTTCCAATAACACCTCTAACATAGATTGGAGCAGGGCCCAAGACACTATCCGAGCTCACCCTCATAGTATCAAGTGTTCAACATAAAGAGACATCAAATAGTAAGAGTAGCATAGTTGGTGTCCTTAGACTTGAGGACCAACCAATGCTTATCCTCCAAAATGTCAAAACTATCCATGTGGACGATGTCTTGAGGGGCTTCGATTCCTACATGGTAACATCATGTAGGAATAGAGTATGTGTTAGTACGTTTGAATGTACTAAGTATGTAGGATGCAATGCAACAATATATAAGCCAAGATAGCTAAAATGCATACTCATAAGCAATGGATAGGTATAATATCAGTATGGCATGCATGATCAATGCTTGAGGCAAAACATGATTGTAAAGTATATAACTCGCAAACATGTATTACATGTGTTGGAGGAGACCATAATAATAGACCAAGAAAATACTACTTGGAATCCGTGGCATGTCACCCCCTCTGTGTGGTGGTCGAGGTATCTATCCCTCAACATGGTGGTACGGGCATGTCACCCCCTGATATGGTGATAAAGGTATCTACCCCTCAAAATGGTAGTACGGGCATGTCACCCCCCTACAAGGTGGTCAATGTATCTACCGCTCAACATGGTAGTATGAGCATCTCACCTTCCGACAAGGTGGGCAAGGTATCTACCACTCAACATGGTAGTATGGGCATGTCACCCTCAACAAGGTGTGGTAAACTTGCAACACTATAGATACTTTTCATGGATTCAATGCATATATACAATTCCATAATCATCATAAAGTCACTTGACTTATAGACCATGTAGTAGTTCATCAATAACTTGGGAATCCTTGTCAAGACATTTTATCAAACACTTGGTGGGTGTGTAATGCTAGTTCAAAATCATGCAATTCAAGAGTTAAATAATATGAGTAAACTCAATGTAAATCTACCCACTAACATACAGTAAAACCCTCATGTAAGATACCTTGAAATCCATCCTCAAATCTCATGATATAGTTTCATAGCTCAAAATATGCATAGTAACAATAGACAAAACGAATTCATAGTATATGCTTGAGATAGATAAACATGCATGATCAATCAACATTTCATAAAACCCCAACATAATTTATGATCAAAATCCATAATAAGAGATATCCATTAGATGATACAATTTGGAAACATGCGATTTTCATAAAAAGGAGAATTGGACTCGATGGGTGAAAGGACTCAATGGATGAAACCCACATACCTTAAACTAGGGTTTTCTTGATGTAGACGTGAAGGAGACTTGAAGCTTGAATTGAGTTCTTGAGATCGGATTTAAGCTTGGGACACTTGAATTTGGATGAAATATTTGGCTATGTCTTGGAGAGGGTTTTGAAAGTGTCTTGGGTGATATAGAGTTGCAAAATGACTTAGCTTAGGTGCTTTTACACATAAATGTACATAGGACCATATCCCAATGCCTTAGGCCGAAACAAGAAAATTATGGAAGTGATAACACTGCTCCGAGATAGGTTCGCGTCGCGGAGCCAAGGCGAAAACCACAATGTTGCAAAAAGTTGGTGAAAATCATTTTTCTCCATGGGTCTTCTAAAATTGGGTTTATGCCCATTTCCCACTCAACGTTAACCCGTGATCAAGAATACTAAGTTGGATTTTCGATATCACGTAGGAATTTTGATATATATAGAAATTACGGTTATGGATATTTTCGAAGCATATTTTTGGGATGTTTCATGAACATCATGGTAAAACCCCATCATGGGTAACATGTAAATCATATCAAAACTTCATAATAGTTCATAGATTTCCTAGATTGAATCATGTATAGTCTCAATACAAAAAGATTTATTCATAGTATAAGATCAAAATAGATATTTATGCATAATCAAAAATATTTGACCGAAACCCCAATATATTTCACTCATATTTCATAATAATAGATACTCATAAATAATACATCTTGAAATCATGCAATTTTGGTAAAATAGGAAGGTTGGGCTCCATGGTTGAAAGGACCCAATGGATATAGCCCACATACCTAAATTTGGGGGGGGAGGGGGGGGATTCCATGATGTACACTTGAAGGAGACTTGAAGCTTGAATGGAGTTCTTGAGAACTGAAATTAAGTTTGAGACACTTGAATTTGTATGAAATATTTGGCTAACTCTTCAAGATGTTTTTGAGAGGGTCTTGAGTGATATAGAGTTGAAAATGGCTAACTTTAGGTGTTTTCACGCATAAGTGGGCATGGGGCCATGACCCCAAGGCCCTCAGGCCAAAATGAAAAACCAAAAAAAGAATACATAGGTCCATGCCCTTGGCGTGACGCGGAGAAGATGAGAAGTTCCTCCAACACTAATCCTCTCCCCTGGCGCGTCGCGGCCAGGACGCGGATGGCCGCTGATATTTGAAAACTAGCAAATATTATTTTTTGCTAGGGGGCCTCGAAAATCGGGGTTATACTCATTTCTCACTCAATTTGCCCACTTATTGAGAATAAAAAGCGGATTTTTGATATCACATATGGATTTTGAAATATATGGAAATTACGATTATGGGCATCTCTGAAGTACATTTTTGGGGGGTTTCAATATCTACCCCTTAGGAACATTCGTCCCCGAATGTCAAAAAAACTTACATAAGAGAAGTAATCGTGAAGAGTTCAGCCCAACATGAATGCAACAAATGCACTTAAATATCATTTTCAAAAATCTCAATATGAATGTCAAAAATCGCCAAAAACTTCTCAACATAAACATTAATGCATGCAAAATGACATAAGGGCTAGAACTTAAGACTTTAAATCATATAGGGGACTTATATTAGTACCTTCGGCTTGAGTAGAGTAGAAGAGATGTGGGTATCGCTTTCTCATGTCCACCTCAGCTTACTGTGTGGCACTTTCAACTTATTGGTTCCTCCAAACAACCTTGACGGAAGCTACATCTTTGTTCATCAACCTCTTCACTTGTCTATCAAAAATATCCACCGAGACCTCCTCATAAGTCAACTTATCTTCTACAACACCTATAGCATCCACTATAGCACTTGGGTCACCCATACACTTTCATAACATGGACACATGGAAGACCAGATGAATCATATTCATTTCCATTAGCAACTCCAACTCATAAGCAACCTTACCCACTCTCCTCAAAACTTTATAAGGACCCACAAACCTTGGGATTAATTTTCCCTATTTGCCAAATGGCCACACCCTTTATAGGTGAGACTTTCAAGTAAACTCAATCACCAACCTTAAGCTCAAGATCTCTTCTCCTCACATCGGAGTAGGACTTTTGTCTACTTTGGGCTGTTTTCAATCTCTCCCTTATCTACTTCACCTTCTCCAAGGATTCCATGACCAAATCTTGACCTAGCAAAGCCATCTCCCCCACTTCAAACCACTCAGTCGAGGATCCACAATGTCAACCATAAAGAGTTTCAAAAGGAGTCATACCAATGCTTCAGTGGTAGCTATTGTTGTAAGCAAACTCAATGAGTGGAAGATGTTCATCCCAAGTACCCTTACACTCCCAAACACAAGCTTTAAGCATATCCTCAAGAGTTTGAATAGTCCTCTCGTCATGACCATCCATTTGAGGATGAAATGCCGTGCTAAGCTTAACCTTAGTACAAGATCTTTTTGGAAGGACCTCCAAAAGTGAGGAATGAATTAAGCACGATGACCCGAAATAATAGACAAGGGCACCGCTGCAATCTAACCAACTCACGAATGTAGAATTAGCATAATCTTCGGCACCATAAGTAGTTTTGACCGATAGGAAGTGATCTGACCTTGTCATTTTATCCACAACAATCCAAATAGAGTCAAAATGTTTCCTAGTCTTAGGCAACCCCAACCACAAAATCCATGTTGATCTTTCCCACTTCCAAGTATAAATCTCTATATCTTAGGCTAGGCCACCCGGAATTTGTTGTTCGGCTATCATTTGTTGGCAATTATGACAGATGGATATGAACTTGGAAATGTCTCTCTTCATACCACCCTACTAATACACTTCCCTCAAGTCTCTATACTTCCTTCAAGATCAATACTTTCCAATCATCCATATTTAGAACACACAATCAACCTTGGTACCTAAGGGCACCATCTCCCTTCTAGGAGAAAACCTCCACTTTACCATCTCTCACCAAGGACTTCAACACTAGCAAGCTAGGGTCAAGATATTTTTTTGCCTTTACCTCCTAAATCAAAGAAGACTTAGAATAATCAACAACCACTATACCTCCATTATCAACTTCAATCCAACCTAACCCCCAATCTAGCCAACCGATGAACCTCTCTGGCCACCTCTTTGCCACCATCATCAACATGAGCTAGACTACCCATAGACACCCTACATAGAGCATAGGCCACAACATTAACTTTGTCGGGGTGATAATGCACACTAATATAATAGTCTTTAAGGAGCTCTAACCACTTTCTTTGTCTCAAGTTAGGATCTTTTTGGGTGAACACATATTGAAGACTCTTGTGGCCGGTAAACACATCAACATGAACCCCATACAAGTAGTGATGCCAAATTTTCAAAGCAAATACTACGACTGCCAATTCAAGATCATGGGTGGGATAATTCTTCTCATACACCTTAAGTTTTCCAGAGGCATATCCCTCAATTTCTCGATAATCCATGCACATTCTAAGAGAACCATTATTTTTCTACAAAAACAACACCGGTGCACCCCAAGGTGACTTACTAGGACTTATAAAACCCTTTTCCAACAAATCCCTTAGTTGCTCCTTCAACTCCTTCCACTCCCCCGGGGCCATATGGTAAATGGGAACAGAAATGGGTTGAGTATGGGGAAGGAGGTCTTACCAAATTCGATTTCCTTTTTGGGAGGAACATCAGGAAGTTCATCATGAAAGGCATCAAGAAACTCATTAACCACCAAAATCAACTCAATTGGAAGGACTTTGGATTCAACGTCCCTAAACCTCACAAGACGATAGAGACAACCCTTAGAAATAAGCTTTTGGGCTTTAAGACAAGTAATGAATCTACCCTTGTGTCATGACCCGGACTTAGCGCCTAGACATGACATGACAAATGGGGAACCCAAAGGAACCCCAAAGAAGCCTCTTAGCATATCATACACACATCCTTGGTCACGAAAGTAATTAAACAACAATCAAGAAAGTAAAAGTAGGGATAATGGGACTAAGGGAATTCTTTTTCCCACATACATATCAATGTTCTATGCAAGTTCAATGATTCATAAACATGTTTTTGTTCCAGCATTGATCATGCATGGTTTATTGACATTGTGCTTATCTATTCCCTAATACAATGCATTTTGACTATATTAGCTTATGTCTTGTTGCATTGCATCCTACATACTTAGTAAATTCAAATGTACTAATGTATAATCTATGCCTACATGATATTACCATGTAGGAACCGGAGCTCCACTTGATCATCCTCCACGTGGCTAGTGAGATTATTTGAACATAAGCTTGGGTGTCCTCAAGTTCAAGGACACTATCTACTGTCTCTTGCTATTTCTAAGAATTTTTTATGTTGAACATTTAACATTATGAGGGTGAGCCCGGAAACTGACTTCGCCCCCACTCCATTCTATGTTTAGAGAGGTGTTGTTGGATTATTATGATGTGTTTATGTTATAAGCTTGACTCCTTATGCTTTTATGATATCAAAGACCTCTCTTAGTCCCGCTTCCCCTTTTATATTATCTCTTTTATTGTTTACTCTGTTCCTGCAACAAAGGATGTGTGATTGATATGCTAAGAGGCTTGTTTAGATCTACTCGAGTTCCAATTCGCCATGTCACCACCCAAGCCTTGGGCCTAGTCGTGACATGGCACATGGGGAACCCGAAGGGACCCCAAGTAAGCCTTATAACATATAATTACACATCCTTGGTAGCTAAAACAATAATATATAACAAGTAGTAGTAAATTGAAACAGACGGGGCTAAGGGAAAATTTTATCACATCAACATCAAGAGTTAAAAGGAGTCAAAGGTCATAGACACATAACATATCCAATAACACTTCTACTATAAGATAAGATTGGGGGCCAAGACAAAGAAACCGAGGTCACCCTCATAGTCCATACATAAGTGAAGAGAGAAAGTATTAGTACATAACAAGAGATCATAAGTAATGTCCCCATAATGGAGGACTCACAACAAGCTTGAGCGAAGTTGTACTAGCCACATGGAGGAGGATGCTCAAGTGGGACTCTAGTTCCTATATGGTGACATCATGTAGGCATAGAGTATGCATTAGTATGCTTGAATATACTAATTATGTAGGATGCAATGCAACAATAGATAGGCATCATAATCGAAATGCTTAATTAAACAATAGATGGGTGTATAGCAATATGACATGAATGGAAGATGCTTGAGTCAAATCATACTTTCATAGAACATATCAAATGTGTAGGGAGTAACCATTTCTTAGTGCAATCAAAGGCCTATCACCCGCTTGGAGAGGTGCATCAGGTACAAAACCATTCATGAGGTTGTTGAGGTACAAACCCCTCAATGGGTTGATGGGTATAAATCCCTAACATGGTTGATTGAGTACAAACCCCCCAACAAGGTTGATAGGTACAAACCCCCAACATGGTTGATGGATAGTTGCACCTTACTACTCGTGATGACCGAAGTTCAAACCCCCTGATAGGTTATAAAGGTAAGAACCCCTTGACACGGTTACCAGGCGTACAACACCCGAATAGGGTATGGTGACAAGCCAACACTATATAGAAGAATATCATTTATACCTTTATCCCTCTCATCATCATCTAGCCATCATATACATACATACCTTCCATCATCATTGTATTATTATTCGATCATCATATAGTCATTCAACTCATAAGTCAAGCATTGGGCCCTCAACTCCTCAATAAACCACAACCGGATATTTTATCAAACACTTAGACGGTGTGTAATGCTAGTGTAAAATCATGCATTCAAGAATGAAATTATGCTAGGAAATTCAATGTAAAACCTTCAATAGATACTTGGTAATAACCTCAAGCAATATACATCAAAACCCTTTATCAAATCTTGTAATAGTTCTTAGATTCATAGCCCAAAACATGGTAAAACAATCACAATTTCATAAACCCGAACATAGTGGTGCAGTAATTTTCATAATATATAAGACCCATAACTAAAACAACTTTAAATCATGAAATTTTGAGGAAAGGAAGCTTGGGCATCATGGGCGAAAGGAACACATGAAAGAAACCCACATACCTTAGCTTGGACATGAACTTGATGAAGATTGGAGATGGAGACTTAAAGCTTGAGTGCAATCCTTAAGATATGGAAAGAGCTTTGAGCCTTGAGTTTGGGAGTGAAATATTGTATAAATTATATAAATCAATAGTGTTTCATTAAAATTCTCAAAAATACCCATTCTTTTATAAATTATTAAAAATACCAACTTTTACCACCAATAATGATACCTAAAACTATAGCTTGATACCTAAATTTTTATTACCAAAATTAGAAGGTTGTTGCTTTAAATAACGATTTAACTGAAATTATGGCTATTTTCAGTTTTAGAGTCCAATTAGTTATCAATCACTATCCATTAGTCAATTATCCGTAATTAATTTCAAATTAAAGTGAATTCATAATTAATTTTCACACAATTATTTCTTTCTTTTTCAAAATTTTCAATCCTTTTCAAATTTTTCTTTTCATTCTTTGTTCCAAAGTTTTTCCTAAACTGATTTCATCCATTTGATCAGTAGAAAATTTCAATGGATCTGTTTGATCCTTACCCACAATAATGACATGACCTCTAATGTTTGTTATTCTAACAACATGGGTTTACTCTCTAATAAGCCTCTTTCTGCCTGCACTCAGATCCTCCAACAATACCAATTGATTGATGATCAGTGTTAAATGGAATAATAAATGATTTCTTATGAATCTTTTTGATGTTTAAGGCTCTCATTTGTGTTGAGGTATCACAAACATGATACGAATTTAATTCAGTCACTTGATTTCGAGAATGTAGATTCCTTTTTTCAAAATAGGATGAACGTATAGATCATGTTTGGTACTTTAAAAAATGTCGATGTTAAAGAAAAGCAAGTATATTTACTTTGTTGCCGCATTAAGTCTATTGATCGGAAAAAAAATTATTGACAACGAATGTTTCAATCTTGACACACCACAGTGGAATCTGTGAGTCTGGCATTATCTATAGTCGATATAAAAGCGACGGAATTATTGTTGGAGACAATATCTCATTTGTTAACCTCAGAGTTGCGATTGTTGCTGAGTTAGATATCAATGAACAGAGAAAGAAAATCGAAATTCGATACGTTGTTGAAGGTAATGCTTCTCTAATTAGTATCTGCAATGACATGGGGGTGAAATTGTATGTAGAAATAAAGAAAAAGGAACCTGGGTTTGGTATGTACCTATTGTGTGTAGATACTAATAATTTAGAGGAAAATGATACTTGGATGGTTGATGCATCAACTGGAATGATCGAATCAGATTGTATGGTTACTTGTTACGTATCCATACTATGATACCGGAGTCTAATTGACTTAATTTCTAATAATTGAAGACTACCTTTGAACATAATGCATAATATTTGATACTTGCAATATAAATATCTGATAGTTAGATCATGGTCATTAAAAAAATATCAAAATTTGATCGCAAATACTTGAGAAAATATGTTCTGAAAATTGATTAAGTTTTGCGTCAGATAACAATTATACTACATTTATTATTACACGATACTATAAGTGAAAGAGAATATTTATGCTTTTTTTTGCGAAATATAAGTATCAACAAACTTACATGCTTCAATAAAAAGGTTGTTGTTCATTCAAACTAGGTTAACAGTGTCAGTTTTTTATTCAAATTTATATATGCATTGAGTATATGTCTAATGCAATTTTTGTTGTTGTACTTTACCAGTGTGCACACTGTAACTATACCATATTGATACCTTATTTTTTCAAAAATTATTCATCGAGTAATTAATTGGTAATTAGATCCATCAAGATTCATTGAATGCCTCTTCTATTTGTCAATGATGATAACATGCATATAAATACTAATTATCAATTAGAGATATTGTTACGACCCAAGCCTAGGGCCTAGACGTGACATGGCAAATGGGGAACCCAAAGTGACCCCAAACAAGCCCCTTAGCATATCGTCACACATCCTTGGTTGCGGAAGCATACAAAAGAAATATACAAATAAAAGTAAGGGCAACGGAACTAAGGGGGAAACTTGCATACTAATCGAAATCAAAAGTCAGGAGTCAAGCTCATACATAGTACACACCTTGTACAACATACACCTCTAAAACATAAAAAGAGCAGGGGCTAAGACAAGCTACCAGGCTCACCCTCATAGTCAAATATACCATAAGATAGTATCTCAAAACATAGATAATAGGGAAAGACATAAATCGAAGTCCCCGAAATGGAGGACTTACCAACAACTTGGAATAGCACCGTCTAGCCACACAGGGGAGGAGGTGGATGATCAACTCGGGCACCGGTTCCTACATGGTAATATCATGTAGGCAAGAGTACGCGTTAGTACGTCTGAATGTACTAAGTATGTGAGATGCAATGCAACAACAAACAAGCTTCATAATCGAAATGCATACATTAGACAATAGACATAATATAGCAATATGGCATGTATGATCAATGCATAAGTAAAACATGCTAGGATAAATCATGTTTATTTAAGATATCATATGTGTAGAAGAGACCAAGCTAAAATTCCCAACTTCGGATGGGAGATTCCATTAACACCCAGACACCCTGGTGGCAAGGTACTACACCCCTCGCATGGTTGATGTTGTTCATACCCAGAGACCCTTATGGCAAGGTATTACACCCCTCATATGGTTGATATCGTTAACACCCAGACACCCTGGTGTCAAGGTACTCACCCCTCATATGGTCGTCCGGGCACTTATGCCCCCCAGACCGGACATGGTCGAATGCAACACATTATATAAAACATACATATATATCATGTCCATAAGCTCATTTCATCATTAAAACATCATATATATCATATCTCATGCATTG
>JAPFFP010046045.1:0-11238 GCA_026153255.1 Solanum medicagineum
AAAAGCGCAGATAGTTTAAAGAGTCATTTTGCTTTATTCCATCATACTCCAAGGCCAAAAAATAGACAATCTTTGGCTCCATCCGAGATTGATGGAAATATCTAATAATAACAAAACAAAACAAAAAATTCAAAAAAGGAATAATAATCAATAATAGAAAACTCCACTAATGGTACAAAATTCACTCAAGTACTAAACTAGTATCTTCACATATATGAAACAATAATTGAAAATAAAGGTAATCACATGGCTAAGACAAATCAAAATATGTAAAATCAATACAAATATAATAATAGTAAGAGAGGATAAAAAAATAAATAAAAATAAAATTCACAATAAACAGCCCATCAAAATGAAAAATAATAAGATAACTAACAATAGATAAAAAGAAATGAACACAAAATAGTGATAAAGTACTAAACCTCAAAATAGTGCATCTAGTAAACTGGACATATTAACAATTAGAACATGAATGTAAAGATAAATTGTAAGAAAAGAAATGTAGCAATAAAAGAGGAATAAACATTATCACGAAATTAAACTAAACAAGACTTGTAATAAGTTTGACATACCAAAAATTGAAAACAAAGAATCTGTTTTTGGAGTTTCATACCTCTGTGAAAAAAATGATGGGAATAGAAGTTCTAACTGGTGAAATGCTCGTTGGAGGTGGAAGCGACGCCATGGTGGAGTAGAGAAGGAAGGAAGAGGAGATGGTGGAGGTTTCTTGGTTTTTCTCTGAATTTCGAAGTGGAGATTTGGTGGTTTTAGGCTCCGCCAGCTATGCGGTTGTTGTTGTTTGTCAAAACTTTGAGCTCGTTGTTGTTGCCGAGTTGTGGATCTGGTTGTGGTGGGGATTTTAGTGGTGGTTGTGGCACCGATGTTCATGGGGTTTTCCTGGTGACTGTGGTGGGAAATGGTGGTCGATTTGGTGCTTTAGGGGTTGAAATGAAGGTTTTTCCAGCAGGATTTTGGTGAGTAAGAAAGGGAATTTCGCAGACTAATTTTGGTGGTTTTAGCTAGTTTTCTGTGGTTGTTTTGGGGCTAGATAGTGGGAGAAGAAAGAGAAGAAGAGAGGTGAAGGGGAGAACATCGACGGAATTTCATCGGATTCCAACAAGAGGTGCCCGATAAATAAAAAAGAAAGAGGAGATATTTTCTTTTTTAGGGTTTTCTAAAATTAAAATATCTACCATCTTCAATTAATGGTAAAGATTATAACAAAAATTACATAATTACACAACATATATTATCAAAATATCTAATATTCTTTATCATATAAAAAAATTATAAAGTTCCCATATTTTTTCATTCTCTCTCTTAACTTCAGATACTTAGGAAAAAAATTAAATTCTACTGCTTATATTTTTTTATTACTATTTTTACGACTAATTTTTAGCAAAAAATTTTTGATCAATGTCAATCATTGATCAGTTACCATTTCATCACAATTAATTTGAAATTCAAAGTTTAGCAATTTTTTGGGTACTTTCACCGTATATGGAAGAGGTTGTCTTCTTCATCGCCATTGTTTCAACGATTTCCTCCTTTTTTTTAATTTTTCATTATTGTCAGTGCTCTCATGGATGCTCAAACCATTTTTCAGTCTTGATTTTACACAGGCAGCTCATGTCAGTGACAACCCCCAACTAACGCAAGAAGATCCAATAGTCGATGCCCAAGAAGACGCCATTGAAGACGACTTGGCAGTTGAGACGGCTCTACCAAAGGTTCGTTTTTTACCTAAATTGGAACTTATGATTTATTTTCCAAAATTAATCGTTAGTTGGTTGATATATGGAATCGATACATAAATATATGCTAATGTAGTTGATAATCATGAAAATTAGGCGTATCAAATTTTTTTGAATTCCTGATAAAGTAAACCATTATTCTACTGTTGATACTTTTCGTAGGGTTATGATAACGCATAGGAAATCCTTGTAAACCAAGCATCAACTATAAGAAAGTTTTGTAAACCGAGTATCAACTCATAAAAACATTGTAAATCAAGTATCAACTCATAAGAAATCCTTGTGAATGAAGTATCAACTCAGAAGAAAGCCATATAAATTAAGTATCAACTCATAATAAAGTTTTATAAACAAAGGAATTGATTTTGTTAAGTTGATTTTGTTCAGAGAATTGCTCAACAGCAGAGCGACAACGTGTAAGTTTTTTCATCGTTGTATAGTTATTTTAATATATTTTTCTCTCATATTAATTTTTTATCAAATTTTCACTTCAGGGATTATGGGGTATTTATTGTTGCAAACGTCGAGTACATTAGTGATGGGATCCCTATCCTGACTCATGCACTGGATGTTGAATACTTTCGAAGGAGATAAGTTATGTTGCTATGGAAATATGATAGTGACAAGGCTAGCGATGGCTACGTTAGTGAAAATAACGATCCATCCAAGCCTAGGGATTACTTTATTATGCTCGATAGTGATAGACTAATCAATTTTCTTAATTTCGGTGTCTGTAAATTTTAAAACTGTTTCTTGAAACTGCTAATTAGACTATTAAGGCAAAACAATGTTTGCCTTTGTTTTTTTGATGTTGAATAGTTAAGTTAATACTTTTTGGCGCTTTCCAGATGACATTGCAGTAAGCATAAAATTGTTCAAACTATGATTTGTCCTATCGTATTTAGCACTTACACTCTTTTTATCTCATGATACCTTCTTGCAAAATGTTAAGCAAATCTTTTGTTACATGATACTTGAACTTTTTATACTTTAGATACTTAATACCTGTGTTAAACAAGATACCTGTCCACTAAGCATCATTTTGATTTTTTTTTACTAGATACTTACATAAATATCAAGTATCGAATGGTACATGATCTATTACTTTTACAAAAATTATTTAATAACTAAAAGTTTCAAACCTAATATTTGAACTATTCTATACTTCAGATACTTGATACTCGTTTACACAAGATACATGTTCACTAAATGACATTTTTTATGTTTTTTACTTGGGATAAATTATTTTTGCAATTTAGTTATCTGATATCTTGCGTTAAGCAGTAACTTTATGAATTTAAGTTAAGATTTTTTAAGGAATTTGTTTCAGTTTCTGGATTATTCAATAGCACTGAACCCATGTCTTTTGAAAGAAGAAACAAATGGTATATCAAGTATCAATATTTTCATATATCCACATATATGCATCAATTTAACATTCAAACTTTTAGCACATATCTTAATTTTTTCATCAGATTATTATATTGTCATTCTTTTGAATATTTATATTTTTTTATATAACTAATATGCTCACTATTCATAAAACCTACAAAAATATTATTTTGTCATGATATATTACGAATCATAACACAAAATAACTTATAACAACTAATTCAGACATAGTCAATATGATAATTTATTTTTCCAATGAAATGTTTATCCACACTAGTTGTTTGTAATATCACAAATAAATTTGTAACTACATATCAACCTATCACTTTTCTTTCGGGTAAAAAGTACATCTCCTTGTGTTTGTGGCTTTCGTTACCACAATACCCATAACAATTTGTGCTTGTGCTTATCTTCTCACCGTGCTTTTCTTCCTCTCTTTTCTCGATCTTTCAGGCATCCTTTTGTACTTTGGTAGAAGGACAACTTCAACTACAACATCTTTCGGTGCAACTTTGGTCAACATCCTTTCCCTCATGGGACATGTATGAACATCATTGAAGTATCTAATCTTAAATATTTATGTGTTTTCTCTACATGATGCCTTCATCCTCCAACCACAATCATTCAAGAGATATTTTAATACATAGTAACAAGATTTATTTACTCAAGTCACTAAAATTGGAAAAACATTTGTAAGTATCTAACAATGATTCTGTATAGCTTTTGATACTATTATGTGATTCATCAATAATTAAAAACTACTAATTATATAAAATAGAGAAAGTAAATCCTATAATGCTAGTTAAGTATCAGAATACTCACAACAACAACATTTATTTTGATTGATACTTGCAATTCTTCTAGTAAACATTATTCTTTTTATCAATTTGCCCAACAAGTATCATAATGTTTAGACTTATTTGGTACTTTTAATATTCCATTATTATGATTTTTATACACATCACCTGACAAACTATCAACCAAATTGTGTAGGTATCAGAATCAAATTTTTTCTTTACTACATATATATAAAAAATAAAAAAAAATAAAAATAAATTGCATATGTACCTTATGCTTTACATGCATATTGTTTCTTGAAAAAATTACTTAAGTAGATCCATTTTAATAAATAATTACTGATTTTAGCGATACTTTTTATTTATTACCATTTGTAATAATATATAACAATACTATGATAAATATGCACTTGTATTAAAAGTGCATCATGCATTCAATATAAGTATATTATAACTATTTAGTAAAAATAATTTTTTATTGCTATAAATGGTAAATATTTTTTTAATGTGGTATATCTATGTAAGTTTCCCTTGTTTCTTATAGTTATGGGAGAAGAATTACCTTTTACAACGTTTCTAATAATTATTTTTTCTTCTTTTGTCGACATCCACTAGCCACGATTACTTCGCTCAAATTTACGAAGGAAATATTTTTTCCAACAACTATTCCATCGCTTTTGTATCCTTGGTAATTGACATCAGATTCCCATTTTCTAGAATGACGCAGTAAAATTGATACGTTCGTACCTCCTTTACCTTGATTTTCTTCAAAATGGATCTAATGTCGGCCTTCCATATTGTTTTAAACGTAAATTGGTGTAAATTTTTCAATTTTTGAATTTTGATTCTGTTGTGTATGAAAACCAAACAATGATATTGAGAAAAGAAAATTTTGGAATAAAGAATGAAAAGAAAATTTTGAAAAGGAAAGAAATAATTGTGTGAAAATTAATTTTGAAAAGAGAAAATTTTGAAAAGAAAAGAAATAATTATGTGAAAATTAATTATGAGTTAGCTTTAATTTGAAATTAATTATGGATAATTGACTAATGCATAGTGATTGACAACTAATTGGACTCTCAAATTGAAAATATCCATAATTTCAGTTAAATCCTTATTTAACGCAACAACCTTCTAATTTTGGTAATGCAAATTTAGGTATCAAGTTGTAGTTTTAAGTATCATTATCTATGGTAAAAGTCAATACTTTTAGTAATTTATGAAAGAGTCAACATTTTTAGAAATTTTAATTAAACAATATGTGATTTATAGAATTTATACAAGATTATATACTCCTCAAAACATAAATCTGATGGGCTAAAAAGATATGGGCTTAATTTGTGGGTCAAAACCATCGCAGTCTCGCTTCCCTCATCTTCTCGGCCACCGGGGCCACCTCTAGCTTTTCCCAGATAAAAATGATAAATTGCATTTGCAAGTCACTATTCATTGTTCAAATATCTTTTATTTGTTTGTACAATTCATCGTTATTTATTTTATTTTTATTTATTTATTTATTGTCATGGCTTTTTTTAACTTTATTTTCGTTGCTATCATCAATTATGCATGTTTTATGAACTAAAAAATTCTACATGTGATAAAAAGGTAAAAAGCAACTAACAAATTAAGTATATTGCATTAATAATATGATACCTTTTAGATATTGTGATTTTTGTTGAGACAGCACATATTATGAATAAGAATGTAATCATCCGCAAGGAGAGAAAATGAGAAAAGTGGAAATAGTGAAAATTTTAAAGTCTTTTTTTCTGTTAGTTTTTTGTTTTTAACTAAAATGTAGATAAACTTATCCGCACTT
Organism: Solanum medicagineum; assembly: GCA_026153255.1. Taxonomy (NCBI): domain Eukaryota; kingdom Viridiplantae; phylum Streptophyta; class Magnoliopsida; order Solanales; family Solanaceae; genus Solanum; species Solanum medicagineum. Next base: position 5,763 of record JAPFFP010046045.1, read on the forward strand.
AATATATATACCAACTGAATATTATTATCTTATGGAAGAGTGAAAAAAGCAAACTTAATTTTTATTTTGATATTAATTATAAAAAACTTAATTATCATTTTTATATTAATTATCCTAAATTGTTATTTAGACAGTAGTATAGGAAAATTTCTTAAATTGAGAGAAAGCGGTTAAGTCCTCGCTTTAAAATGAATCAATTTGTTGAAAAATATAATTTGCTTAAACTAAAAAAAAAGGGTCAAAAATATGATTTATTGAAAATTAAAATTTAAATTCTTTAAGAATTTAAACCATTCATCAGTGTTTCTAGCATAGTGGGCATGGGGATAACTGATAAGAGAGACGTGCTAAGGTAGTTTTATTTGATTTGATTTGATTTTGTTTTATCTCTTAGTTTTCTTGTTTTAGAGATTTGTTTATTTATATGTTTATTTTTCAAACCAAATATACAAGTTATATTTTAATTTAAGGAATCATCTTTAAATTTAAATTAGATCTTAATAGATAAACAACTACATTTTTCTTTGTTAAATTAAATCGGTTGTTTAAAAAATAGAAAGTACAAAGCTCTTATAATTTTTTTAATTGTCTTTATAAAATTATTTTCTAAAAAATTATTCAAATGGAAACTTCTAAAATTATGACCGTCACTTTTTATTTTTGCAAAATATAGATGTGTAATATTTATATTTTAAGCAGTTTAAGTGAGGAACGTGCAAGTGTGCATGTGATGCTATTTATTTTTTTATTTTGACTTAAATATACGTATTGAAATATCTTTTTAAATTATATTAACTAAATAGATAATATTCGTCAATGCGTTTTAAATATTCATCAATCTGTTTCAGCTATTTTTTTAATGGGTGCCTATAATTTAGGAGCATTTTTTTAGTAATAACAATTTAATTTGAATTTTAAATAAAATGTAGAAAGTTAGTAACAGTAAAAGTTTGATATGTAGTCATTGTAAAGTTTTTCCTTTTTTTGTTTTTCTAGTTTTCACAGTTTTTATTTTTATTTTCAGATATTAGATTAATTTTAATAATTCGTTGAAAATTTTGTCATAACCAAACTCTAATTCAACTTTTAAAATTATTGATTTGCAACACTTCTAATTCTAATGCAAATTCAACTTTTATAATTATTAATTTGCAACACTTTCAATTCTAATGCAAATAATTTTAAAATGTGGCTACTAATACAATGCAGGCATACATCAGATTTTGATGGTTCACATTACTTGTGCTTAATGATTGAAATTTTAATAGTTGACACAATAATGAAATAAAAGTATTAGAAGTTGATTCGAAAATTTACTTTAAAAAAAAAAAAAAGAAGAAAAATATTACTCACTAACAATAATGATGGTTGATCATTTGCTCTAATTACTGGACATTGCTTCTCCCACACTTTAATGTCGTGTTGCAAATTTTAAGGAAAAATAGGAATAGCCAAAAGTAAGAAATACTTATTTTGTAGCAGAAATATTTATCTTGGAGTATTTTTTTTTTTTGTTTTGTTTGATATTGTAAATGATTTATTCAATTCCTGTAGATTAATCTGGTGAAGCCAGCGTAATTCCTACAAACACATGGAAATGCAAAGTATTTTAAAACGTACCTTTTTGTTCATCAGAATAACCTCAACAGAAAATGAGCAATCAGGTCGATTACTATCCATGTTTTTTCAGAGCTCGATAATATGAACTTTTAATTTTCAATATTGACTTACTATTAATTTCGTTAAAGAAGTTAGTCTTAGACACCATTATTATGCCGAAAAATGGCTTTATTTTGAAAATAAAATTCGAAAATCAATAAATCGGTTTAAAACTCAATTGATTTGAGAAAAACCAATTCTCGAAATTCGAAAAGGAAATAGAGTCGCCACCTAATTTTGCGGATAATTAGGAAACCAATAAATATTTTAAAAGACCTAACAGAAAAATCTTTTAAAATCCAGAAAATAGGTTTGGGTTCACATTTCCATTTCGAGAAGGTTTTACGCACTCAAAACGGCTGCTAAATGCGGTTATCCGACGATTAGCAGATTTGACTAACTTTGAAAATAATTGCTTATCTTGAAAAAGGTTGACTGGTTTGAAAATTGACTAATTTTGAAAGGATTTTGACTAAATTGAAAATGATTGACTAAACTTGGAAAATTGACTAAGTTTGAAAATTGAAATTACATGATAAAATCATATTTTTATTTTTTTCTTTCTTATTTTATTTTATTTTTTAATGCAAAAACCTTTTCAAAATAAAAAGAAGATTAAATAAAATAACATAAATGGTTTTGACATCGTTGGGAATTCAATTAAATTGAAACCAAGAAAATGTTAGCATTCAAACAGATACGAACATATAGAAATAAAAGAAGAGAGTTGACGATTCTGGGCCTTTGTCCCTTCTAAATCTTTGCTGCAAACTTTGGGCCTTTTCTTGTGCTGTTGTATATACACATGTATATTGGTGTATATAGTACAATTCTCGCTTCCCAGGATCTGTATAACAACTTCCTTCTCCTGGGAACAAGGCTGACTCAAAGAGGGGATTTAAATATACCCGGGAAGATGCAAGGGAATGGAGTAACATTGGACTCGCGGACAAGTTCATATGAAACAAAAGAAAATAAGGATTAGGATTTGTATACTCAATATAACTACGAACAAGAGTTAAACATAATAGAACACCACGGAACCGTACTTTCATGATGCTTATCAGATCAGCACGTAACACAAACAGAAAAACAGAATTGAGATACATGTGAAAGGACCAACTGCCTATGCATCTTACTATAACTACATTACAATGAACAAAATTAGAGGCAACAAATTATCTCGGCCAATCTCAATATCATTTCATCAACAGTGTCAAAGCTAGGAGAAAACAGAATGATAAGCAATAACCTCAGACACTTACCAGAGAATATCAGTTTTAGACTCAAACTTACATGTTTTTGGAGATAAAAGGAAAGGGTCACAGAACAGAGATGTTCCAAGTGTATTGAAACAAAATGGGAACAGTTTGACATAATTTAGAACTGCATAATCGTATCATACTAACAGCAACTCAAATTCATGAGGAAAAAGGGTAAAACAGATGACAAAACCTATACTTCTCCTGCATATGGTACTTGAAAATAGAACACTTTCAACCTAGAAATCTTGACTTCTAATTTTCTTTTTATATTGTAAGAAACAAGAGAGAATTATGCAGGCAACATTTCAAACAAACTGATTCTTAAATAGAAAACATAACAGTCGCGACAGCTAGCATTTAGATGACTTAATAATGTTCTTCAGACAGATCGAAACAAGCTTCAGAAAGATCAGGATCAGCAGATGACCAGGATCAGTAAATGCAGCTACTGAAACCAGCCTCATAGCAGATAATGAAGACTTAATTCACATGAGACTAGAACAAGAGAAAAACGAAATAGCCTGGGGCATTTGTGACTTAACACCTAGACTCGAGTCGAAAACAAACTTCATCTATCAACAATATCACAAGAGCATTGTAACAGTTCAGAGTGAACATCAAATGACAAAAGCAACAACTAACACATTCGAAGGAACCAAGAATATTTCAACATAACACCAAAACTTCAACCTCTTATTCAATTAAATTAATGAGCATAATGCCCCTCAATCAGACCAGAAACTTAGAGAAGCACATACTTAGCAAAACTGAAAATGAAAACAGACAACCCCCAGCATAGACTTAACAACATCATCTAGTCAGCTAACAGCATCACGAACAGTCCCAGAAACGTATTAAGGACCAAACAACAATAGTACCACAGCATCAACTCGTCACAACAGGACATTTTCAGTCAGCAAATTAAGAGAAACATGAAAAAACTCAATAGCTCCCAGATTTTCACAACATATGATACTTAAACAAAATGAGCCAAGCGAAATGAGAGCGTTACCTTTTCCGGGCCAGCAACACTGAGACGACGAGCTTAAATGAAGATCGTTTACCAGCAAAGAGCCAACTTCGATTTGACCTAAGCTCCCTCAAAAATGCTTACTCTCAAAATGAAACTTCTCCGTATTTAGAGTGTAAGAGCTACTCTGCGAGTGCTTTTTGAGAACAATGACGATTGTAGGATTTTTTAGGGTTCGAATCGATGACTGCTCCCTTCCCGGCGGCTTTCCCTCAGATTTCCCTCGCTCCCTCTCTCAGTGAAGGATGAGATGAATTTATAGCCCTCAAATTAGGGTAAATTGAAAGGAGGAAAATGAAATTGAATTCAAAATTTCAAATGGGTAGGGTCGATTCTCGATAAAGCAAAACGCGTGGGGGACAAAAGGACAAAAACGTTGTGAGTTGTCAGGTTGCTGAGTTTTAGACTTTGGGGGTGACTGGTTTTTCGTTAGGTATAGGGCTTCTGGTTGGGTTGGGTGACGAAGGAGAAGAAGGAATGGTGAAGCATGAGCGAAGGGGAGAAGAAGGGAGAAGGGGTGCGACACTAGGGTTTTGTTGAAGAAGAAGATGAAGAAGGAGAAAAATGGGGATTGTTTTGGCTTTTAGCTTCTCTGGTTTTTGAGAAGGGGAAAAGAGAAAGGTCTGGGGAATTTTGAGGAATTGGGGGCACGTGACCCCCATGCGCCATTTAATTTTTTTTTTGAAATAATAGTTTAAAAAATTATTTAAAACAAAAATAGAACTCGATGATTAAATTATATCGTGGAGGGTAAAAATTAGGTGTCAACAGCTATCCCTTTCTTTGGGTATGATCGATGAAAAAGATCGTGGACAAAGAAACTTTGACTAACTCAATTTTTAGTCGACCACAAAGCTCTTGGTGCAGACTTTGAGAAACCATGGCCGGGCCCTGATTTTGGGTTTCCTACATATCTCAGGTTAAATGAGAATTCAGGCCACTTGTAGTTCAAAATGCTTGATTTTACGCAAGAGTTTGAAAGAATTCAAAAGCTATCCCAATATCAAATTATGGAGAAATTAGAACGCTTGGGATTGAGATTTTAGGAGTAAATGTTGGAATGCAGCCGAGTTTTCAAAGTTGAGCCCGCCTACATATCCTTGGACCTAGGAATCAGGCTGCTTGTAGTTTGACTCAATCGGTCGAAGAGGAAATTCCTTATCTGGAGATGACCTCTGGCTTAGGAGGAGTGACAACAAGATTGAATTGTGAAAAGAGGCTTGCAACCTCTTAACCATAAATGTGGTGCACTTCACATCCATAATTAAGACTCTACATAGACATAATTTCCAAAACTCTTGGCATACTGTCACTCGGATTGGAAAGTTTCCTTCGGTGAGATTTAAGGTTATCTGAAGGTGAAACTAAAAATAAACTAACTGACTCACAGAAATTCCCACATGCATTCTAAAAGGGGTGTGGTTAGATGGTGGTGGTAATCGCTTCTGTAACACCCCACATCTTACACTACTAGTACAATTCAAATGAAACATGACATGGTTTGGACAAATTGACGCTAATT
>JAPFFP010046046.1:0-11237 GCA_026153255.1 Solanum medicagineum
ATAAAGGAATCCTAATCAGATACTACAAAGGAATCCTAATCAGATAAGGAAATATATTCAAGGCATAAATCTAACAACAAGATTTCACCACTAATCATTTCTAGCATTTATGACTACAATCTTTAAATTGGGGGGGGGGAGTTGTATTTCAAAAAAAATAAAACTACCACTAATTATAATGTGAGGAAACACTCAATTTTAGGGACAACTTGGGAATTGTGTTCCCAATGGTTCATCGACTTGATTACCCTAGATACCATAACTACAATTGGTGATTTGCATGCTGGAAGGTAACTTAGGTTCTTCCAGCCCTCTTTTGAAGGTGAAGGTCGAAATTCACCATGGCGCTTGGTCAGCAACCATGGCGTGCCAACTACCCATTACCTATTGTCCAAGTCAACCACATCAATCAAATTTTGTTACCTACTTCCCTTTTCCTATTCGTCACTACCTTGGTCGGGATCGTGATAGTAGGCGGGCTTTGGTGTTGGACACCACCAAACGACAATAATAATGAAGGAAAATAGATAATACATGCAAAATCCCAATCCTAGAAATACAAGAAACCTAAGTCATCTCAAGGTCAACTACCCATGGTTCCCACACCCCAAGTTGTGGGTGCTTAACTACTCATGGCTAAGGCAAAACACACAAGAATGCAAATAATAGACATAGTTGAGAGCTTTACAAATATCAATGAGAAAATAGGCACCACAAATTGCAAGCTCACAAGCTTGATTGATCAACAATGAGTACAAGGCAAGGTTGCAGTCCCCCAAAAATGGGTTTTCCTAGAGAGAATAATAAACTACTCTAGCAAACTAAGAAAAGCTTCAAAATGAATCAGTCTACTGGACGAACCTCCTTCTAAAAACCTAACTTAAACTATATATAGTATTTACAAAATAACCCTAGAATTTACACAGAAAAAGGCAACTGGCAGCTGATAAATTACGCAGGTACGACTCGTAGGACGATCTACGAGTCGTAGTCGGGGTCTCGTATTAGGTTCTTGGCATCTTTGACTAAACTGGTATGACCCATAGGTACGAGTCTTTGCTTGAGCTATGACTCATATGTTGGTCTCGTAGTCTTGGTCTTCAGTTTTTGGTCTAACATCTTGGCTCTCTAATTCTTACTACGATTCCACCTATGCGAGTCGTAGTGTGACTTATGACTCGTATGATGACCTCGTAAGGGTGAACTCCACTTAGTAGATTTCTGAATTTTGGTCTCTGATTCTTGCTACAATACCACCCTATGACTCGTAGGGTTAGATGCAACTCATAGGTGGGCTTGTAAGGCCTATGCTTTAGCAAAATCTCCAACTTTTCTTCAAATTCATTCCAACCTTACTTTTCTGGAAAATTAACACAAAAACACATCAAAACACTAAAAAGTTTCTTTAAGAACTCATAAAATCCCTTGTTTCAGGCACCAAATGTGTTGTATTTTGACAGTACATCAGCCGCCAATTTATATAGAACGACGTGAATTAGGTAAATATATTATATCATTTAAGTCAATAAAAAATAATCATAAGTAATACAATGGTATGATATGTGATGTAATGCAAGGTGGAATCAAAACTATCGAACTGCCTGTGGTATATCATCTCAACATATCAACAACCTCGCCACCTAACTCAGGTCAAGGACTCATGATAATAATCTCAATGTGTCAACTACCTTGCCACATAAGTGCTCATGGTGAAGGACTCATGATATGAATCTCAATGTATTAACTACCTTGCCACTAAGTGCTCGTGGTCAAGGAATCATGATAATATACACAATGTATCAACTAACTTGCCACCTAAGTGCTCATGGTTAAGGACTCATGGTACAAATCTTAATGTATCAACTACCTTGCCACCTAAGTGCTCGTGGTCAAGGACTCATGATAGCAATTTCAATGTATCAACTACCTTACCGCCTAAGTGCTTGTGGTCAAGGACTCATGATACGAATTTCAATGTAGTAACTACCTTGCCACCTAGGTGCTTGTGTTCAAGGACTCATGATACGAATCACCATTCACGACTTCCCAAAATATCATGACACATAATATGAGGATGCATGCAATCAATACACAATCATGGAAGCAACATTTCTCTCAATAAATACAATAATTATCAAAGTTCTCCAAGTTAGCATTTATATATTCGTCCACTTTTATACATTTTGGGATATTGTTCTCTTTAAAATTCTCTGTCACGTTTTAAAAATTGTCATTTCCCAATTTAGTCATGATTTTGAATATTGTGTTCAATGTTATGCTAAAAGTACATACTTTCGATCATCATTTGCCTCGTATTTAATACTTTTATTTATCCTTCCCGAACATAAATTTTGTGAATTGTGCTAGATAGTGCGATTAACTTGTAGGATTAAATTGATACGAAAATGAAGAGATTTGGAGCCAAAATGAATCACAAATATAACATTAGAGAAGGAAATTCAAGCAAGCAGATTAATGGATTAAAGTGAATATTATACTAATAATTTCTAATATATATAAACCAATAACAAGGACGGACACTGCAATTGTAATTTGTTCAAAATGCTGCATGACTCATACTACATAATTGGTGGGATTCATTTATTACTATGAAGACACACGTACTATACCTTTCATTTGTTCAAACAATGTTTATTTCCCTCTATCCACAATATTAGTACTATATAGTTCAATTCTCCATACCAATTCTCTCATTGAGTGGAATCCAAATTTATTTGGTAAGTTCCTTTTTATCTTTTTATGCCTTCATTTCTTACTTCTTCTCTCACTTCTTGTGTTGTTGTAATGTTTGCACTTATTAGTTCTTTCGAGTTCTTGCTTACTGATCTCTTCAATTATTGAGATTCAGTAACTAAAAGTTATCACAATTGATTTGTGTAGCTTAGTTATTTTATTTCAGGATCCCTTACTTTTACTAACAAGCTACAAAATAATTCTTTCATAATTCACTCTTATTAATAATTTAACAATTAGTCTAGTATTTTTATGCTTTAAAAATAACCACCTATATAATTAAAGTTTTTCATATAGATATTATAAGGAAAATTTTCAGCGCATGATACGATCTCATTCCATAAATTATAATATACGAATATTCAGTAACTCAATCCCAATCTCAAAGAAGGATAGGCAAACCATCCTCAATGCTGGAACTGCACAATTGGTTTTTATATAGTTGCTCGTCACGAATTCTCCTCTATCTATGCTCTACCCAATTTTCTTTATTTTTTTCTACTCTTCATTGAAATGAGCAAAGGAAGCAATTATATAGAGGCATTGTGTGCATTTTTCGGCTCATAATTGAGAACTATGAGCAAGTACCAACCTACTAATGCAAATGGTCGGCCAATCATAAAGAATCATATAGATTGGATATTGTCATCCATTTGGCTCCTTAGTAGAGCAAAAAGAGTGATAATATTAAAAATGCAACAATAAAAAAAATGGAACCACAATTTTAAACAGTTAGGGATAGAATATGATTCTCTACAAATTTAAAATGATTTCCCAAACAAAAAAAAAACTCCTCTCCAAAGAATAAAATATACACGTCACAAGAAGTCCAATGACATCCATTTAGAATTTATGAGGAGGATATTTGATAAAATAAGAAGTCATCTAAATGACCAAATGGGTCATTACATTATCTATCACTAAAAAATCATGTTCGTCTTCGAACATAAGGTGAAAGAAAATACCTGAAGTTTCGAAATGATGAGGATATTTGGCATGCATGTCAGACTCTGTCTCCCAAGTTGCCTCCTCAATAGGTCAATGTTGCCACTGAACCATAACTGAAAGGATCTCCTTAGTTCTATGTCTATGAACCTATCTATCTAGAATGACTATTGGTTCTTCCTTACTAGTCAAATCCGAACCCAACTCTACGTCATTATAAGAAATAACATGGGATTTGTTCGGTATGTATTTTTGAAGCATGGAGACTGGATGGACAGTTGACAATCTAGGTAGCAACGCAAACTCATAAGCTACCTCACTACTCTCCTGAGAATCTCAAACGGGCTGATAAACCTTGGGCTAAACTTGCCTTTCTTTTCGAATCTCATCATCCCCTTCATGTGTGATATCATTAACCCTACATGATCGCCTACTATAAATTCCAAAAAAGGACAAACTCTTCTATCAGCATAGCTCTTATGCCGACTCTGGGTTGCCAATAATCAACTCTAGATCAGTCATACCTGCTCCATAGAATCTCTGAGCAAATTAGTGCCTAATGCATCAACGATGACTGAGTCAAACCATCCAATAGGTGATCGACACCTATGCCCGTACAATGCCTTAAATGGTGCCATCTTAATACTAGAGTGATAACTGTTATTATAAGCAAATTCTACTAAAGGAAAGTGTTGATCCCACCGAGAAACAAAATCAATTACACAGGCCCTAAACATGTCCTCCAACACTTAAATTGTCCGCTTAGACTGGCCACCGGTCTGGGGATGAAATGCTGAGCTCATGTATAACCGAGTACCTAAACCATGCTACAATATTGATAGGCACCCAAGCAATATAACAATGTCACATATATAGATTCTAGCTAGTTGTTCTGCGCTGTGGCTGGTCCTTAAGATAAAGTGAGATGATTTGGTTAACCTATCTACAATCACCCAAACTAAGTCAAACTTACCCAATGTCACGGGTAATCCAGTCACAAAATCCATGGTAATATGCTTCCATTTCCATTTGGCAACGAGCATCTTCTGCATCGAACCTACTGGCTTTTGATGCTTAGACTTTACCTATTAGCAATTCAAACACTTAGCCACAAATTCTAAAATGTCCTTTTTCATCCCACACCACCAATAATGTTGCTTCAGGTCATGAAACATTTTTGCCACACCTAGGTGAATGAAATGTTGAGCACAATGAGCCTCTTCCATGATCAAGTGAAATCAATCACCTACCTTAGGCATGAAAATGCACCCATTAATCCATAACACTCCCTTGGAATCAAGAGAAGCTGACTTAGCTTCATCTCTCAACACTTTGTCCCGAATCACACATAATTTATCATCATCGAACTGGTGAGCACGAATCTGATCCATCAATGTAGAGCTAGCCTTAATGAAGGCCAACACATTATAAGGTGGGGAGATGTCAAGTCTGACCAATTGTCTAGCCAGAACCTGAACCACCAGAGCCAAAGGCCTCTCCTCCGCCCAAAGAAATACCAAACTACCTATGCTAGAATCCTTCAAGCTCAAAGCATCAGCCACTACGTTATCCTTGCCAGGGTGATAAAGAATAGAGGCATCATAATCTTGTAGCAACTCCAACCACCTACACTGTCTCATGTTTAGACTATTCTAAGAGAAAATATACTTAAGACTACGATAATTAGTGTAGATCTCACAATGCACCCCATAAAGGTAGTGCCGCCACAATTTCAGTAAAAGTACTACTGCAGCCAACTCAAGATCATGGGTAGGGTAGTTTCTCTTATGAAGCTTCAATTGCCTTGAACCATAGTCTATAACCCTCTCTTTTGCATTAACACTCCACCTAAGCCTACACCAGAAGCGTCACAATAGACTACGAAGGGCATGCTCTCTTCAGGTAAGGCTAGGATAGGAGCTGATGTCAATATTTTCGTAAGCTTTTGGTAGATTGCCTCACACTCATCAGTCCATATTACTTTCTTCTGGGTAAGCGTGGTCATAGGGGTTGCGGTAGAGGAAAACCCTTGAATAAGTTTATGGTAATAGCCTGCTGGTCCAAGAAAACCACGAATTTTAGTTACTGAGGTGGGTCTCACCCAATCACAAACTGCTGCAATCTTGGCTGGGTCAACCATAATGCCATCCTTAGTCACCAATGACCTAAGAAAGCTATAGACTCAAGCCAAAATTCACACTTAGAGAACTTAGCATAAACTTTCTCTTCACGCAACCTTTGGAGCATGGTTCGTAAGTGATAAACATGGTCTCCCTCACTCTTAGAGTATACTAGTATTTCATCGATGAATACAATCATAAATAAGTACAAAAATGGTTTAAACACTCGGTTCATCAATTCCATAAAAGCAGCGGGGACATTAGTAAACTCAAATGACATAACTACAAACTCATAGTGCACACACAGAGTTCTAAAACAGTCTTCGGAATGGCTGACTCCTAAACTCTTAACTGGTGATACCTAGATCTCAAATCAATCTTAAAGAATAATGAAGCACCTTGTAACTAGTCAAACAGATGATCAATACGTGGCAGGTGATACATATTCTTGATGGTCACTTTGTTCAGTTGATGGTAATCAATATACATTCGCATAGTACCATCCTTTTTCTTTAGGAATGACACCGACGCACCCCAAGGAGACATACTAGGCTGAATGAACTCTTTCTTTAACAGATCTTCTAATTGCTCCTTCAACTCCTTTAACTTTGTAGGAGCCATCCGATAAGGGTAAATGGATATAGGCTTAGTACCCGGTTCCAAATCGATGGCAAAATCAATATCATGGTCTAGGGAAACAGTCGAACAATCAGTAGGAAACACATCCATGAACTCCCTCACTTCCCTCGTACTCTATTAAAAAGATGACTTTGTAGAAATATCACGTACACGAGCCAACTAAGATAAACATCCATGCTCCATCATGCATCGAGGATCAACATAAGAAATCACCCCCCCTTAGGATAAGAGCTAGGAGCACTTGTCCATACTAACTTAGGTAAACCCGGGTACGCTAGGGTCACAGTCTTAGCATAACAATCAAGGATTGCATGATAAGAGGAACCTATCCATTACCAAAATAACATAAAAGTCTATCATTTCTAGGAGGATCAAATTGGCCTGGGTCTTCCTACCTGAGATTATCACTATACAATCCTGATATACCTAATCCACCACTAAGGATTCACCTACCGGAGTTGAAACACGAATAGGCACATCAAGAGGCTCACATAACCCATCAATATCAGTAGTAAAAGAAGTTGATACATATGAATAGGTAGATCCGGGGTCAAACAATATTGAAGCAACACGATGAAAAATTGGAACAATACCTATGATAACAACATAAGATATTTGTGCCATAGTTCGACCTCGAACGACATAACACACTCGATGCTCAATGTTGGCCTGTGCTCTACCACGAGTGCTACCTTGAGCTCCAACCCTGGCACCTCTAGTACCACCCCTTGCACTCTGTGAAACACCTCTAGTTATTGAAGCTAATGTACATTGAGTTGCCTATGCCCTGGTGGAAAAGAAGTAGGAGCATGCTTGAGGCAATCCTGAGCCTTATGAACAAACTTATCACATACGTAACAACCTCTGGGCCTACCAGTACTATCTAAACCAGGAATAGCTGTATGAATTGGTCTCCCTTAATAATCCTAAGCGCCCTGTCTTTGAGGATTTCTATCTCTGGGTGTATGACTTCCAAACTGACCCTTACAGTGGGACCTCTTACTATCACCCTGTTGTGTATGCCAGATGCCCTCCATTATCCTAGTATGTTCTATAATACTCTGAAAGGAACCACAAGATAACATAAGAGAGGCACTGGCCTCCTGGAGATAGCTTACGAATCCCTTTACAAATCGGCGAATTCGCTCAAACTCTGTGGGAACAGTAGACATAGCATAGTGGGACAACTCATGGAATTATGCTTCATATTGGGACACAGTCATAGAACCCTGCTCTAATCTATCGAACTCATCACGACGTCTATCACAAAGACTATAGGGTACGAATCTCTCAAGAAAGATCTCAGTAAATTGCTCCTAACTCATTGTTAGAGCATCAACCGGCCTTCGGGCCATGACTAACCTCTATCGCTCTTTGTCCATGCCTCTGAACTAATAAGATGTATAAGCTACCTTATGGGCCTCCAGAATACCCAAATTAAACAGTCGATCCTGACACTCCATCAGGAAGTTATTTGCCCCATCCCAAGCTGTACCATCAAATTTGGGAGGTGCCAACCTCACAAATCTTTCAACGCTTTTCTTCTCAAACAAGGACATAGAAACAGTGGTAGAAATTGACAGGGCTGAAAACCTCGAAGGAGTAATAGAAGGAATAGAAAATGGATTTGGGGTCTAGGATCCCATACTAGATCCCTGAGATAGTTGTGAAGGACTAATAGGTATAGTAGGAACTACGGTACTAGGAAGATTACTAGTAGTAGGGGCACCTTCCAACCTTGCCAATAATTGAGTTAGTAGCTCCTTTAATACTAGTGTACCCTGTGAGGTTGCGGAAGGTTAAACTGGATCCTCAGCCTACTGCTCATAAATTGGATCAACTATAGGTTCAGGTGAAGCCCCTCTGGTCTGACCTTTGGTTGGGGCTGCTCCTTTAGCTGGGCTCGACCTCAAGATCTACCACAGACTCTGCCTCGCCCTCTAGCTGGGGCTTGGATAGTACATGAAGACTCATCCTCGGTATCTCTAACTCTATTCCTCGACATCTATGTAGAAAGAATGGATTAGAGGCGTACAAAACTTAAATATGAACAAATCTCACGAAAGGAACCAATTAAGAGGATTTTTCATAATAAGCATCATGCAGCCTCTAGAATATACATAGAAACGTGTAAATACTGATCCGCGAGACTCTACTAGACACCTTGCTCTTTAACTCATGTGACTGGTGAACCTAGAGCTCTGATACAAAACTTGTCATGACCCTAAATGGGATCATGACTACGGAGCCACTAATTTCCAAACCCGGACATAAAATACATTAGAAGCGAAAAAACTCAATTGATAAAAACTATATTCTAGAACTTGGTGTCACAAATGTAAAGAGCATGTAATACATAAACTAGTGAAGTAAGTACATTTGAATCTTCGAACAGAAATAAAGACCATACAACTAGGGGAGAATCTAATGGAACTCGAAGCAACTTTGAGTCTCACCATTAGATCTAGTATGAACCATCTGCACGAGCAAATCAACTACCGCGTGGGTAATTTTGACGAGAATCTATGGGGAGAGAAAGAAGTAGGGGTCAGTACACATAATATGTACCTACTAGGTTTAACTGACTGGGAATCAGAAAATTGAATAAACTATGAAAAAATTTAGGAATGCTTCAACCTACAATAGAAAAACTAATCCAACGTCGGTGCCGCAATTTATACAGAATGACATGAATAAGGTAAACATATTATATCAATTAAGTCAATCCAAAATAAACATAAGTAATACAATGGTATGATATGTGATGCGATGCAAGGCGGAATCAAAACTTTTGTAGAGCCTGTTGTATACCATCTCAATATATAGACTACCTTGCCACCTAACTCGTGGTCAAGGACTTATGATAATAATCTCAATTTGTCAACTATTTTGCCACCTAAGTGCTCATAGTTAAAGACTCATGATACAAATCTCAATGTATTAACTACCTTGCCACCTAAGTTCTCATAGTCAAGGACTCATAATAACAATCTCAATATATCAACTACTCTGCCACCTAAGTGCTCGTGGTCAAGGACTCATAATAAGAATCTCAATGTATCAACTATCTTTTCACTTAAGTACTATTGGTCAAGGACTCATGATACGAATCTCAATGTATGAACTACCTTGCCACCTAGGTGCTCGTGGTCAAGGACTCATGATACGAATCACCATTCACGACTTACTAAAATATCATGACATGTAGTATGAGGATGTATGCAATTAATACACAATTATGAAAGCAATATTTCTCTCAATTAATACACTAATTATCAAAATTCTCCAAGTTAGCAATTATATATACACCATATTTTATACATTTTGGGATATTGTTCTCTTTAAAAATTTTTGCCATATTTTAAAAATTATCATTTCCCAATTTAGTCACGATTCTCAATATTGTGTCTAATGTTATCCTAAAAGTACATACTTTCGGTCATCATTTGCCTCATATATAATACTTTTATTTATCCTTCCCGAATGTAAATTTTGTGAATTGTCCTAGATAGTGCGATTAACTTATAGGATTAAATTGATACGAAAATAAAGAGATTTGGAGCCAAAATAAATCAAAAATAAAAAATTATAGAAGGAAATTCAAGCAGACAGATTAATGGATTAAAGTGAATATTATCTTAATTATTTCTAATATATATATAAACCAATAACAATGACAGACACTGCAATTGTAATTTGTTCAAAATGTTGCAGGACTCATACTACATAATTGGTGGGATTTATGTATTACTATGAAGACACTTGTACTGTACTTTTCATTTGTTCAAACCACGTGTATTTTCCTATGTCCACAATATTAGTACTACATAGTTCAATTCTCCATACCAATTCTCTCATTGAGTGGAATTCAAATTTATTGGTAAGTTCCTTTTTACCTTTTTATGCCTTTATTTCTTGCTTCTTTCTCTCACTTCTTGTGTTGTTGTAATGTTTGCACTTATTAGTTCTTCCGAATTCCTGCTTACTAATCTCTTCAATTTTTGAGATTCAGTAACTAAAAGCTATCACAATTGATTTGTGTAGTTTAGTTATTTTATTTTAGGATCCCTTACTTTTATTAACAAGCTACAAAATAATTCTTTCATAATTAATGCTAATTTATGATTTAGCAATTAGTCAAGGATTTTCCTGCTATAAAAAATAACCACCTATATAATTAAATTTTTCCATATGGATATTATAAGAAAATTTTTCAGTGCATGATACGATCTCATTCCATAAATTATAACATACAAAAATTCAATAACTCAATCCCAATCTCAAAGAAGGATAGGCAAACCTACCTCAAGGTTGAAACTGCACAAATGTTATTTATATGGTCGTTGATCACGAATTCTCATTTGTCTATGTTCTACCCAACGTTTCTCTCTTGTTTTCTACTCTTCTTTGAAATGAGCAAAGACAACAATTATATAGAGGCATTGTGCCCCTTTTCAGGCTCATTATTGAGCACTATGAGAATGTGCCCGACCCACTAATGTAAGTGGTCGGCCAATCATAAAGAATCTTATAGATTGGATATTGTCATCCATTTAGCTCCTTAGTGGAGCAAAAAAAAGTGATAATATTAAGAATACAACAATAAAAAAATTGCAACCACAATTTAAAAAGAGTTAGGGATAGAATATAATTCTTTGCAAATTTAAAATGTTTTCCGCCCCCCCCCCCCCCCCCCACAACAAAACCCCCACCAACAGAAAAAAAAAAAAACAAAAAAAAAAAAACAAAAATACAAAATAAAAAACCAATATATAAAAA